>CM073574.1:101004708-101262208 GCA_037074715.1 Magnolia kwangsiensis | reverse complement strand
TAAATACAAACTTTGTCGGAAAGAATGTTAGATTGGAAGAAGAACAATTGGTAGTGATGTCATTGTTGTTACATTCAATTGAACCGACAATTACTCACAAATCACAATACTATGTTTAGACCTGCTGCTAAGAAATATACGATTGTTTCATAGGGCTCTACTGAAGGGTAAGCATGGTTATTTTTCTGTTAGATATAGAAATCAGGAATATAGAACGAGCTGATCTCTTTACTTCATAATACTATAAAAATTAAAGACTGTTTGGGAACATATAGATCACCACACCTTCTCTATGTATGTGTCCATGTGACTGTGGACATCGGCAAAAGATATTGACTATGTAGAAAGAGAACAGCTTTCCAAGTCATTAGCAGGACTGAGATCTGAATTTGATGTTTCAATGTTCGAATTCTTGAAAACAACAACATCAGTACAGGTTCTTTGGCAATGTCATATTTGTATAGTGAATAGGCTGGATTAAGAACTATGATTGTCCAACTTTCACTTCATCTTTGCTCTTATTTCTAACTGTGGCATTGGACATAGGGTTGTCAATGGGCCGGGCTCAGGCCTGGAAAATAGAAATTTTTTATAGGCTCCGCCCAACAAGCCTGGCCCAAACAGTTCAAAATCCACGCCAAAGCCAAACCAGGCCTGCCCCACTGACAGCCCTAATTGGACATAGAGTAGGTAGAGGGTACCTGGTTAGAGTAAAGAAATGTTCACATAGTCATTGAGAGGGGCACACTAAGGCACATGATAGGGTCTTAACGGCAAACTGAATAGTAGAGGCTGAGGTAGAGTGTCAAAAAGTGAACATGATGCAACGAAGGATCATTGTTAAATTCTTAAATCTCCATTCATTAATTCATACACTGTCTTGTTGATGCATTGAAGCTCTGGAGATGGCTTCCAAGACTTTGACATCAGATGCTCTTGGTCTAAGTAAGGCTGGTCCATGCCATCTCATCCCAGCCTTTCTCTTTCACATGGATCATCGATAAAGGTGCCAATGATTGCATGACCGGTTAGCACCATCTTTTGTCTTCTTTTATTCTTTTACATTTCACGAAGTCAGCCTAGCTGATGGGTCCTCTACTCCAATATCAATGTGAGGAAAAGTTGAAATCACTTCTTCCATAACTTTCTCTCAGTTCTGCAATTCCCCACTTTCCATGAAATCCTCTTTGTTGGTATCTAACCAAAGATCTGAATTGTTGTGTAACTTTTTTTCATTCCTCGTGTAATTCAGTGAACTTGAGGATGAAGTTCTAGGTGGGGTTCCCAAGGAGCAAAGTCGATACCTTCTTAGTCTGAGTAAAGGTTCAAAATAGGCCTTGTGGTCATTTCATTCTAAAGAAGACTTTAAAATCTGACTCTTAAGATTTGGATACACTACCTTATCTGGCATTCATCCATTCATTCTCTCTCTCTCTTACATTCCTTCAGTTGTCCTTAGTTTCCATGTGAAGCTTTCCAGTCAGCGAAACATACTCAAATTATTTTCCCACTGAAACAAACAAGGCATTCTACTCCTCTTGAGCTAGTGTATATTGATGTTTGGGAGCTCGACCCCATTATTCAGTGCATGGCTACAAATCCTTTCTGTCCTCGATCAATTATTACTGGAAAATTACTTGGTTTTATCTCCTAAAATCTAGAGGTGAAGTGCCATCTATTTTGAAAATATTTCATGAAATGGTGTCTTGATTTGATTTCAAGATATTCATGTTCTAATAATGCTAAAGAGTCATCATTTATCTTACTTGGAGGAATACAGCACCTATTCTCAGTATTCTTGTCTTTATGCACCTTTAATAGAGTGGAGTTTCCGCGAGATAGACACCTTAATATTTCATATCATGTGGTTTTAATTTGATTTCAAGATAACTTGTTCATGTTTTCACAATGCTAAAGAGTCATCTCTTATCTTACTAGCAAGAATATGGCATCTACTTTCACTTGCATTTGCACCTCAATAGAGTGGAGCAGCCAAGTGCGAGAAAGACATTCGCTTGAGGTTATGCATGTTCTTCTTACCAATATGCATTTCCCCAAAGCTTTTTCAATTGACGTACTTTACATGTTATCTAATAAATCATTGCCTCATGTTTTATGTAGTTCTTCTCCATTGCATATTCTCCTCCCTACATTCCCTGTTTGTTCTTGCCTCCTTGTGCACTTGGTGTTGTTGCATTTTCAATAATGAGGTTCCTGGTAGGAACAAGCTAAACAACAAATACGTTAAATGCATTTTTTCAGGTATAATACAAGAGAAAATGGGTAAAAGTATTATAATCCTTCTCACTGTGGTAAGGTTCTCATATATAAGGATTCATATCTTTTGAAAACCATGTCCCACTTTTCTCATGAGCGACCCTCATTTGCCTCACAAGGATAAGGAAAGTGTGAAGAAAGTAACCTCAAATGTATCCCATCTCTATGGATTCAAATCTTTTTTAAATTGTGCCCCACTTTTCTCGTATGTGAAGGCAATTTCTGACCCACATTTACCTTAGGAGGATAGAGTAAGTGTAAATAAAGTAACCTCAGATTTATCCCTTCCTATGGTGATAAATGACCTTCCCATCATGAATGTTGCCTCCTCTAGAAACAATAAGCATATTGCGTATGTTGCTTCTGAAAGCAAGGAATATGCTGAGCATGTTGCCTCTACAGGCATTGAGGGATACTGATGAGGACATCCGAGCACCACACCAAATGAGGAAGGTTGAGCCAGTCTCATTATGGCTAGATGACCATTACATGGGGCCCACTTGGCCCAATTCACATTCCTAGCCATGTTGAAGACCCCATGTACATATTCGTGCATCTTTGAAGACCCTACACTGAGAAGATGCACGTGGGTTGCATATAGGAGATTGATGGACACAATGGATCGTTGGATCGAGTAAACATGATAATCGGACTGTTGGATCATCATCATCGGATATCTTGATCATAGACCCCCTTAGGCCACGAAATAGTTTAGTTGCTTAGATTGTTTACATGTTTCGTTATTTTTTATATACCTTATATTCGTGTTGAAATTAGGAACTTTGGAACAACTTTTAATTTATTAAACATCATTATGTTGAGAATCTTATCTGAAAGCGTCTTTTCGTAAAAGATCTTTTTTGATATTATAAAAGAGAAAGGTGTGTGAAGCCCTAATGCCATTATCTTGAGAAAAAAAAACTTCGTGTTTTCTCTTTTTCATGTGATTTGAAGAATACTCCATGTGATTTGGAGCTTGGGTATGGTATGATTACATTACCTATTCAACAGTGGTGTGAGGCTTCCATCTATCATCTTCCTTTTCTCTTCTTTTCTATACAGAAGAGGTATTTTTCTAAAAACTTCATTTCTTTTCTTCCCATCCTATTCAAAACCATCAAAATCATCTTTTTCTTCAACTTTTCATTATCTAATTTTAACCCCAACCGAAATCAACCATTGAGGACCCCAAAACTCTAGCCAACGACCCACACGTTTGAGCCCCTAGGCTGACTGTATGAACAACCGCTCAATCTGTTGATTTCTCATTGCTTCCTCCATCAAAACTCATTGATTCCTCATCCATAACCCTACCCTAAACCCTAGATCCCCAACTTTCTATTTTTCCCGATTTCTAAAAACCCAAATTCCAAAATCCCAAATTTCCATGAACCCTAATTTTTCAAATTTCAAAATTTCCCCTTCCTAACCTTAATCATAAAACCTAGAAATCAGTCCCTAGAGTGTGGAACGTGCCTATGCTAAATTGGAAGTTTTATCGTTCCATCGGGCCTAGTTTTAATTGATTTATTTGATTTCTTAGCATACGGGCATGTGATTTAGGTTAAATCAGATTTTATTTCCTATTGTTTACTTTAATTACTTGGTGGGTTGGCATCTTTTGTTAATTGAATTACTTTATGGACTCTTTCGTAATCTCCACATTGCATGCTAGCATTAAATCATGTGTCCTACATAAAATTTGGTATCAAAGCCAGGTTTAGCATAGGATTTTTGTGCTGCACTTAGGTTAGAGTCACATCTAGGGTTAGTATAGAATATATTGCACATAGGATTTGGGATCATATTGCTGAATTTTGTTTCCTAGTTTGGAATATCCCATTGCTGAATTTTCAGCTAGCGTTTTCCACTTATAGCACCGCTGAATTTTCAGCGTAATACCCTCAGGTTGTCACCTTGCTGAATTTTCAGTTTCTAATTTTCAAATTACACTTTTGCTGAATTTTCAGTTCATAATTTTCAAATTACACTTTTGCTGAATTTTCAATTTGGTACTCTCATATTACAGTCCTACTAAATTTTCAACACAAGATTTTAGAGTGACGACTTGCTGAATTTTCATATTAGTGTTTCTAGTGTTTCCAACTTGATCTCTAGGTTGGTTTATCATTGTCATAAAATTACCCTAGGATATAAGTTTCCCTTTTGGAGTTACCTTGTGTATGCATACTCATTCTAGACGTGACTTTGGTATACATCCCACTATGAATCTAGAGTATCTTGTCAAGGCTCTTAATGCTATCAACCACCGTCTGACAGTCATTGAAGCGCACAATAAGACCACTGCGACTCAATTGACTGTGACCAATGCGCGTGTTGATCAGCTTGAAGCCTCCCTTCAGGCAAACCCCAACACTGGGGAAGATGTCCAATCACAAATCAAGGATCAAATAGAAAGAGTTGAGACTATACCACTTGCAATTGTTAGCCGCGTCTTAAGCCATATTGTAGAAAGTAATGATTAGCGTAGGAATTCAATTTTCCTCACTTATGTCAAGCGTGGTGACAAAAACTGCAAGGTGATCATTGATAGTGGCAATTGCATCAATGTAATCTCTGCTAGCACCATGGGCCACTTAGGTATGCTAGTCATTCCTCACCCTCAGCCCTATCGAGTCTCATGGGTTGATGCGTCTTCGATTCTGGTTTCTCAACATTGTCCCATTCCCATCCAATTTGGTTCTTATGCGAATACGCTGTGGTGTGATGTTTTGCCTATAGATATAAGCCATGTCATTTTAGGCAAGCCTTGGTTGTATGACAGGGACGCAAGACTATTCGATCACTCGAATACGTATTTGTTTCTGTATTAATGCAAAAGGATTATCTTGAAGAGTCTCCCACCCAAAAGCACCTCGAAAAAGGAGGACGTCAAGAAATATGGTCCTGAAGATGTGACAAAACTCCAGCTTGAATATCTTCCTATAATTAATGCCAAAGAGTTTGAAAGAGAGACTAAAACTGATTCGACGTTATATGCCCACGTAGCTAGTGAGGTCATACCTAACATTATTATGTAGATGTCACCTGAGGTTATACCTGAGGGTAGTGTAGAGTTACCATCTGAGGTGAGTTCGGTATTGGAGGAGTTTAGTGTTATTATTTCAAAGGACATACTGGATGAACTTACACCCATGTGGGACATTCATGTGTTGACTCTACCAAACCTTTATCACGATCAAATGAGTATCGGGGAGGAAGTAGATCTGAAAAGACAAGTATATGAGCCTAGGACCTCTATGGATTGCATACCCATGTCAATGTTCCATAGGCTTTCAGAGCCTACACTTGCATCTACACGACATATGCATGACTTGCATATGGAGATTAGAAAAGGAATCAATATAAGTAATGAAACATACAAAATGATTGTTTACTCACATCATACGTTTAAAGAGTTTGTTATGGGTGATGAAGTCATAATTAAAATACATCCAAAAAGGTTTTCACAGGGAACTATAAAAAAATTACAAGCTTGTAACGCTAGACCGTATAAAATCTTGAAAAGACTAGGTCCAAATGCTTACTTGATAAATCTTTCACCTAACATGGGTATCAATACCACATGTAATGTAGAAGATCTTTTACCATTTCCCCTAACCCTCACATGAACTTTGATGATGATACCCCTGACTTGTCCCATAACCCATGGCCATTACCTAAACCCTCTTCTCAACATTTACCACCCGTACCATCCATACTTACGAGAAGATAGGAGATAGAGGATATCTTAGATGAAGAAGCAGTTTCCACACGACATGAACGTTACCAGGAGTACCTTGTCAAGTAAAAGGGCAGACCAAAGTTAGACAGTACGTATATCACAGAGGCAGAGCTTCAACGACGAGACCCGGATCTCCTTGAGCATCACTATAGCTTTATTTCGTTAGAGGAAAAATCTCCTCAGCCGAGGGGAATTGACGAGAACATCCAAGCACCACACTAGAGGAGAGTTGAGCTAGTCTCCTTATGGTTAGACGACCATTACATGGGGCCCACTTGACCCAATTCACATTCCTCTAAATTAGCGATTTTCTTTTTTAAATTTCTTGAGGAAAATATTGTCAAATGGTTAGGGATATGCATTAGTGGATGAGATCTACATATTGAGTGAATTTCGGGCCATGGGAGCATTCAAGTAGTCCTAAATTGGCCCAACACTATTCATCGAATTTTATTTTTTCTTCTTCGAAGTTCTTGAGGAAAATGGTTTCAGATGGTTAGGGTAATGCATCAGTGGGATGACTTCAACATATTACATGAATTTAAGCCATTTTGAGGGCATTTGAGTGGTCCTAAATCTGGTTGACACTATTCATTCAAATTTAATTTTTGTATTTTTTCCTCAAATTTCTTGAGGAAAATTGTGGTAAATGGTTAGGGATATGCATTAATGTAATAAGTTACATAGATTACATAAATTTTGGGCTATTCGAGGGGCATTTAAGTAGTTCTAAATCAGCCCGATACACATCTAAACTTAATTTTCTTTTATTCCTGAAATTTCTTTAAGGAAATGGTTTCAAATAGTTAGGGATACACATTACTAGGATGAGTTCCACATATTGCATGAATTTTAGGCCATTATGGGGGCATTGGAGTGGTCCTAAATCGGCCCGACACTATTTATGCGAATTTAACTTTTATTTTTTCTCAAATTTCTTGAGCGAAATGATGTCAAATGGTTAGGGATATGCATTAGTGGGATAAGTTTCACAGATTGTATGAATTTTTTGCAGTTTTGGGAAAACCCTAATGGTCTTAAATTGGTTGACACTATTCATCCAAATTTAATTTTGAAGTTTTTCCTCAAATTTCTTGAGGGAAATAGTTTTAAATGGTTAGTGATATGCATTTTTGTTATGAGTTCCATAGATTGCATGAATTTTGAGTTGTTTTGGGGGCATTCGAGTGGTCCTAAATTGGCTTCACAATATTCATCCAATTTTAATTTTTAACTTTTTCCTCAAATTTCTTATGGTGACATGATTGGTTAGTAATGCTTTTGCATTTATGTTTTTCATTTAAAATCACTTTATCACTTACTATTTCACTTCATACTTCATGCATTAACATCTTGCAGACTTGTACAATTTGTATTATGGTTGTTTGAGGTAAAATGGTTATATACTTATAAATATATAATTGTCAAATCATTAGATTTATGCTCACATAATCGTATTTTATTAAATCATTGCTATTTAAAATTTAGAAAATTAAATACAAGAATTTTGAAGTCAACTTAAGCCCTCAAGTTAATAAAATCATCAGGCAATCCGAAACAACATTTTACGTAAAAATGACTCATTAGACCATCATTAACATGTTTAAAATTAGAAAAGAATTACATATTTAGAATCCTCTCTTCTTCTTCTTCTTGTTTTTTTTTTTTTTTTTTTTTTTTTTTTTTTTTTTGTGGGGGGGGGGGGGGGGGGGGGGAACTTTTTCCAATTCTTTTTCATATTTTTTCTTTAAAAAAATCGATCGTTATGGCCCGTAACGATTGAATAGTGGGTCACTACATTGTCAGTTACTGTTATTGAATACCTTTGATGCAAGTGAGTATACACCGTAAAATGTAGGTCTAACGGAGCCACTTAGAGATACAAGGCTAAACTTGTTACCCTAGGCTTCACTCAGAAGTATGGGATCAACTACATTTAAACCTTTGCTTTAGTTGCAAAGATAAACTAAGTCAAGGTGCTCCTCTCAGTTGTTACTGATAAGAGTTGGCCCCAAATCAATTGGATGTGAACAATGCATTTTAAAATGGTGATCGATATAAAGAAATCAATATGTTTCCTCCCACTGGTTTCATCTAAAAGGGAGAAAGAACGGAAGATATGTAAACTTAGGAAGACAATTTATGGATTAAAGAAATCTCCAAGAGCATTTTTTAAAGATCAGCTGAAGATATGTTTTCAAATATGTATGATAGATTACTTTTTTTGTTAAAATATCAGAAAAAGGTATTATAATTCAACTTGTATATGTTGATGTATTTCCTCATAAGACATGATGAAGAAACATTCTGGACCCATAAAAATCCTTTTTGGGGATATTAAGGACTTTGATCTCTATACCTACTTTCATGTTATTGACATTGCTCATTCAAACAGATGTATTCAACTATTTGTATCTCAGAGGAAGTATGATTTGAATCTCTTGAAGGATAATGAGAAGTTGGGGGCTAAGCTAACCGAAATTAACCATCACCTAAGGGCAGATGAATGCAATCTCCTAAGTTATTCGCCTTCTTATCAAAGGCTTCTTGGGAAGTTTATCTCATGCCGTTGGAGTTGTCAGTCAATGCATACTACTAGCGAACTTCACATGGAAGTTGTCAACAAGACTCTTGTTATCTCTGGGCTTCTCCAAAGAAGGGCATTTTAAGCATTACAATTTCTATGTATATGCTTATTCATATGCCAATTCAGCTTGTTCTCCTACAGATAGAAGGTTGACCACTGGTTATAATGTTTATGTTGGAGGTGATTTATTCACATGGAAGAGTAAGAAGCAAACTATAGTTTCTAAATTGGGTACCAAGCTGAATATTGTGCCATGACTTGTACCATTTGTGAGTTAGTGTGGTTGAAGACCTTTATGTCAAAGCTTGGTTTTATCAGTCTTTAAAAAAAAACAAAAAAGGAAGAAGAAGAAGAATCAGTCCTTCTGATAACCAAACAGGCATTTATATTTCGTCCAACGCCATATTCCATGAATGAACTAAGTTTCTAGAGGTGGATTTTAACCTTAGTTGGGGCAAGATGATTTCCGAAGAAGTTTGTACCTCATCTGTGAAATCGGAAGGTCAACTAGCTGACATTTTTAGTAGGTCACTTAAAAGAGATCATCCATTAGCTTGGGGAGTACTATATGTTGTATATAGTATATATGGATAGAGTTGTAATTTCCTTTTGTTTGAGGGCGTTTATGGTATTTCGCATGTACCTTTATTAATACTCTCGTTTGAGGGAGACAGGTTGCTCCCCCCCCTAGTTATGACCATAAAACACAAGGTATGAAGGATGCATAAATGGGTAATAGCCATATCTGAAGTGTAAGAAGTGAGAACATAAATATTCACATTCATGAGAGAGAGAGAGAGAGAGAGAGAGTAGAGAGCCTTTTTGCATACAATGAAAAGTAAAAGCCATGTTCACATATGTTAGTGTTTTATGAATAAAATCAGTGATTACCTGGTTTCAGATCATGGTGGATAATGCCATGCGAATGTAAGCATTCCATTGCTCGAGAGATGTCCAACGCAAAGCCAACGGCTACATGCATGTCCAAGCACCTACGTCTCATATTCAGCATGTATTTACGCAATGATCCACCCAATAAAAGTTCAGTCACTACTTCCATGACAGGCTCCATACATGCTCCAATAAACTGTCAGCAGGCCATGTAGCAGTTATTGTCACCTTTCATATGGCTATGCATGCATAAATGAGATGCTAGTATGCCTATCGGTGGAAAGAAAAAAAAAAAAAAAAAACACTATAAGATCTGACGGAAAGCAATCTTCTCATGAATGTCACATCTCATAATTTATAATTTCTTGACTTCACAGAAATTGGAGACATGTTTAGCACCTCAAGCCTTATAGAGTAACTTTCGAACAGTTAGAATCATGTACTTGAACCCTACATTTACACATAGATCCAAAAACCAACCTTCACCAGGTTCTTGTGTTGAACTCTAGAAAGCATTGCAACCTCCCTTGTGAAGCGGGCCTCTCTCTTAGCGACCTCCTCAGGGCCATCTCCTTTGTGAACAATTTTGATGGCCACATTCTGATTCCTGTACCTGAAAAACATCCACCAACAAGCATCCCATCTGTCAAACATAAGGAACACTCGAGGCTTGTAGTTTTGCCCAACATGGATGGGGCTCACCCAGCTGCACAGTTGGATGATCCGAACTGTTTGGGTGGACCCTGTTATAAATGGCCCACGGAATTCAAAAAATCACACCTACACTGGTAGAAGGACATTTTGCTTGTTCAGTGTGGAAAATTGGCTATTACTGCTTTTAATGGCCATTTAAACGCCACCAATTTGGATGATCCGAATCATAGTTACCAGGAAGCTATTTTCTCATTGCAAACAGCCATACTTGGTGAGGTGCGCTCCAGTGGTACTGCTACCACTGTAAGGTTATGGTGGTACCAGGCAGATGCAGAGCCCAGGTGGTGTATGTATCACATCTAAACCTCCCATCAGATGCATCATGTTATCCCAAGGTCCCCAAAATCAGTTCAATCCAAAATTCTGGTAGGCCACAGCACAGAGAACAAGGTGGGAGGGGATGCCTACCCTTGATTGTCATTGGGTCCACCTGAGCTTCAGAACAGACTGATTTTTGTCCTGACCATTCATCCAAGGCAGATGAAGCATCTGTATGGCCTAGATTCCATATGCAAAACCCGGTGGGACCCCCATGAAAATGAAGGGTGGACTCCCCTTCCAACCTGTCCCCTGTGCTGCTGCCCACCTGAGTTTCCATTTAGGGTGATTCTTTGGGACCTTGAAGTAACATCAGGCAATGCATCTGATGGACAGGTCAGATGTCTAAATACATCACGTAGGCCCCATTTTTGCACAGTACAACCAAAGTGCAACCTTAATTGGGCAATGACGGTTCGATTGATGAATGGTGCTTTGCATAGAGAAAACAAAGAGAATTCTTTGGCATGTATCCATGCTTGCAACGATAAAATGAATTAGGAAAACCACAACAACCGTAATTCCAACAACAGATCTGGATCTTTGAATGTTGTTTTGCATACGACCAAGGGTTCGATTATTTCCGGGATAATGGAGCTGAATCAATTTGCAGGGTTGAAGAAGGAAGATCTTGTCGGTGAGCAGGGCTGTGTGTACAAACACATACACATTTACATAAATACATGGTCCAGATTGTCCAGTGACTTTTGACTGTGGGCCATCCATGCTCAGGCCAACAAGATGGATGGTTCGGATCACCTGTGCAGCCAAGCAGGTGAACTGGCAATCTTCAATCACCGTAAACACCTCAAGCGAAGGATCCACACACACCGTAATTCATCAATAACCCACAATAGACCAAGAAGTGGAAAGTAAATCGAATCCACTCATAGACACTGAAGAAAACACGGCCAATATGGCTAGCGCTTCAAAAAAATTAAAATTAAAAATAAACTAAGGGCCGCGTTTGGCTGCAAAAGTGAAATTGAATTGCGAACATTCAGTTTAATATCAAGCAAATGACAAAAATGATGATGATTGATGTTTCTACGGAAGCGAATTGCAATTCAATTTGATAGTGCAACCAAACGAGCCCCGAAGAGAAGTAGGAAAAGAAATAACAGAACTTACTTTCCTTCATAGACTTTGGCATGAGCTCCTTCTCCAATCTTGGGACCAACAAACAGATGCTTGGGATCAACTAACCACTTTGGATCCAAAGAGAATTCCTTACCAGCAGCAGAAGAAGAATCAGAAGAGAAGAAGGTTTCCATTTCTAAGAGGAAGTAAACATCGATCGATTCGAATGGAGGAAACAGTAAGAACACCCAAAGCCCATACTCTGCCTTCAGTCATCTCTTCTCGCTTACCTCGTAAGTAACATGTTACTACTCGGGCTGTGTATGACGCTTGATGTGCACGCACTCACAAATTGTACACGCGTCGTATATTGACTCAAATAAAGCCGGCCAGATGGTGCATTACCCTGTTCAAAAGTAACAGTGTCCCAAGATCAGATTCGTTGAACAGTCCTAGCCTCTGATTCGCGGACACAGGACCATTGGATATTTTTCATTCTTAACCGTCCAAAATATGTCCATCAATCAGATATTTTGACAATCATGTAAACTTAAATTTTGGTTCATAATACATCTGCAGTTGGTTCCATGATTTGGACGGTTTATTTTGAGAAATTATATTCCAATTTTGAAATTTCAAAGTGCCTTTTTGTCGGAGTTTTTTTTTTTACTATCTTCCCTTGGAGAAATTTACGACTGCCGACCCCACCTTTTATCCAGTAGTTTTTTTGAAGCAATACAAACTGAATACCCAGTTAGACCTCCTCGTACGAAGTCGGGATTTTAGGATGAAAACACCCCTCCTTTCCACTGTTGCTTTTCCTCTCCCTTTCCACTTTTGCTTTTTCTCTCCCTTTCCACTGTTGCTTTCACTGTCATTGCTTTCACCCCCTTTCCTCACTGCGTTTCCGGTAGAAAGACCCAAAAAAACCTTTCTTTTGGGTCCCCTCTCATCAGCATTTTGTCTTCTGCTGAAAATGGTCGGTCCAGTGAAAAAAGCATGCAGCACGGGTATATTTTAAACTCAGTTGGGCCCACATAGAATGTATGTAGTTCCTTTTTATTTTCATACTAAAGGAAAAGGTTTTATACGGTCGAGCTCATGCGAACTCCCCATGAGGTCTAGCTGTGTGCGCCCCACCATGACGGATGTCGAACATCAACACCGTGAACTTGATGGGTCCCGATTAAATTATGGGATAGCGGAAAAATCAACCTTATACGGAACTGAGGTGGGCCATGCCATCTAAAATCATGTGAAGGCATGCCTATAACATATAAAATTACTTGGTGGGGCCCACCTGAAATTTGGATTTGTCTGAAACTTGGTCTGACCCCTCATCCAAGTGGGACACACATTATGGATGGGCTGGATTTGTGAAACACCTCTCGGTGGGCCCAAAAAATAAATATGAATGTTTTAATGGAAGATAACCCCTCTCAACTTTTGTACGTAGTGTGGCCTACAAAAGTCACGGATTAACTTGATTTTTAAGCTCTAATCCCACCATGGAATGGTGCATCTGACTGATGGGGTAGATGTTTGACATACTTCACGATAGCGCCCGCACAACTCGAACTCATGGGTAGTTCACATGAGCTCGACCATATAAAACCTTTTCCCACACACACGTGCGTGTGTGTATATATATATATATATATATATACACACACACATGACACATGTGCACCACCATCACTTGGATGAGGGTTCAAACCAAGTTTCAGATACATGAAAATTTTAGGTGAGCCCCACCAAGTGCTTTTATATGTTTTAACGTTGTCTTCACAAGATTTTAGATGGTATGGCCCACCTGAGTTTTGTATATGGCTGATTTTTGGGATATCTCATAATTTAAAGGGGACCAATCAAATGCACTGTGTTGGTGGTCGACACCCATCAAATTTCTAGTTTGCCCAGTTGATCTTACAGTTTGCCCAGCTGATCTTCCAGTTTGCCCCGCTGATTTTCTAGTTTGCCCCGCTGATCTTCTAGTTTGCCCCGCTGATCTCTTAGTTTCCCCCGTTGATCTTTCATGTGTTTCCCAGCTGATCTTAATGTTTCCCCCGCTGATCTTTCATGTTTATCGCGTTCAATTTCATGTTTGTCCCGTTGAATGTCTAGGTTCCCTCCCTCAATGTCTAGGTTCCCTTCCACATATGGGGTTTTGGTGTATACATATTGCGATGAAAACAGAGGGGTATTACATAATCCTATGAACATGATATATTATAAATAAAACATCATTGTGGGGCATAGCAAGCGTAATCAGATTACGTACTGAGTTAGTCAGTACGCTCCCATTGCACAAGTAAACTCGGTTGGGCCCACATTGAATGTATGTAGTATATCCACACCGTTCATCCTTTTTTCCATTTATTTTAAGGGGTTTAGCCCCCATATTTCAAATTGAAGCATATCAAAAGATCAAGTGGATCATACCACGGGAAACAGTGGGCATAGTGATTTCCACCGCTAAAACCATAGTCGGCCCAATAGTGATGTTTGTTTGTTATCAAACTCATTCATAAGATCATACAGATATAGATCGATAGAAAACACAATTATAGATCGAAAACTTCTGTGGCACCCAAGAAATGATCAACATTAGAAGTTTAATTCGAAATTTCGTGTGGTGTGGTCTATTTGAACATTAGATATGTTTAGATTTTTCGACTCAAGCATGAAATCATTTTTTATGTTTGTTCCGCTGATCTTCTAGTTTTCCCCGCTGATCTCCTAGTTTCTCCCGCTGATCTTCCAGTTTGCGCCGCTGATCTTCCTAGTTTGCCCCTCTGATCTTTCACGTTTCCCCCACTGATCTTTTATGTTTTTCCTGCTGATCTTAATGTCTCCCCCGCTGATCTTTCATGTTTATCCCGCTGAATGTCTAGGTTCCCTCCCTCAATGTCTTGGTTCCCTTCCACATATGGGGTTTTAGTGTATACATATTGCGATGAAAAATAGGGGTATTACATAATCCGATGAACATGATATATTACAAATAAAACATCATTGTGGGGCGTGGCAAGCGTAATCAGATTGAGTACTGAGTTAGTCAGTACGCTCCCATTGCACAAGTAAACTCAGTTGGGCCCACATTGAATGTATGTAGTATATCCACGCCGTTCATCCGTTTTTCCATTTAGTATAAGGGGTTTAGCTCCCATATTTTAAATTGAAGCATATCAAAAGATCAAGTGGATCATACCACGGGAAACAGTGGGCATAGTGATTTCCACCACTGAAAACATAGTCGGCCCAATAGTGATGTTTGTTTGTTATCAAACCCATTCATAAGATCATACAGATATGGATCAATAGAAAACACAGTTATAGATCGAAAACTTCTGTGGCACCCAAGAAATAATCAACATTAGAAGTTCAATTCGAAATTTCATGTGATGTGGTCCATTTGAACATTAGATATGTTAAGATTTTTCGGCTCAAGCCATGAAATCATTTGTTATGTTTGTCCCGCTGATCTTATGGTTTCCTCCACTGATCTCCTAGTTTCCCCCACTGATCTTCTAGTTTGTGTCACTGATCTTCCAGTTTGCCCCGCTGATCTTCCTAGTTTGCCCCGCTGATCTTTCACATTTCCTCCCGCTGATCTTTCATGTTTTCCCCGCTAATCTTAATGTCTCCCCCCGCTGATCTTTCATGTTTATCCCGCTGAATGTCTAGGTTCTCTCCCTTAATGTCTAGGTTCCCTTCCACATATGGGGTTTTAGTGTATACATATTGCGATGAAAACGAAGGGGTATTACATAATCTGATGAACATGATATATTACAAATAAAACATCATTGTGGGGCATAGCAAGCGTAATTAGATTGAGTATTGAGTTAGTCAGTACGCTCCCATTGCACAAGTAAACTCGGTTGGGTCCACATTTAATGTATTTAGTATATCCACGCCGTTCACCCGTTTCTCCATTTATTTTAAGGAGTTTAGCCCCCATATTTCAAATTGAAGCATATTAAAAGATCAAGTAGATCATACCAATGGAAACAGTGGGCATGGTGATTTCCCATAACACCTCGAAAATCGGGGGTCGGGTAGAAACCTAACTCCCGAGTTTCAGAACATCACTTATGCAACATTTTCAATAATGGATGAATGTCGACGGTAATAATACATAAAACATGAGGTGGATCAAGCCAAAACAGCATATCATACTCTAGAGACAGTTAATTTAGTAAGCGGGAGAATGTGATAGATATATAGAATGTATAAATGATTGTAAGTCTCTAGAGTGTGAACATGTTACCAGGTTAACTAAATACATGTATACTCCAAAATAGAAAGAAAAGAATATACATGAGTGCTCCAAAAATATAAAATGACAAGTGTCATGACATCTAATCAACCTACCTGTAATCCCGTCGATCAAAACATGGAGGAGAAGTCCTCCTCAACATCATACAAGTCCAGCTCCGCTTCGCGAGCAGCGTCCTCATCTGAAACTAAAATAGGGACTGGTGGGTGTCCGAAACACCATCCCGTAACGTAGGAGTGAGTAGCTAACTCAGTGGAATCATAGAATAAAGATTAACATGTTATCAAATCCATCACACGATAATGATAAAGCAAACAAGACTAACATTCCTAAATACTGTGATTAATGCATAGATGAAATGACATAATGGATGCCCTCACCGACATACTCCCTCATGCGGCACCATCTGCGTCCGCGGCATGCTTTCTTCCCACAGTGCTCCACATCTTCCAGGCACATGTAGTGCGACGTGGATATGATTACCGAGTTGTTATTAGTCCATTTCATACAGCAGGATTGGGAAACTAAGGTACTTCCCTTATATCAATACCCAAACAATGATTCTGTCTAGGGTCGTCACTCCTAGTAATCTCATACGATGATATATTTCTAGATCGCTGCAAGGGCTGCTAGGGCTGTTGCACGCACTCGTTACACCGCTCCCCCATCACCTTATCAATACAGACCTAGTTTATATCCTTAAGACTGCATCAGGACTCGTCGCCCCCATGCGGTGTCAGGATAAACTCAAGGTCACTACAAATGGCTGCTAGGGCTGTTGCTCGCACTCGTTGCTCCACTCCCCCATCACCTTATCAATGTAGGCCGACAACAAGAATATAGTGTCTCATACCACCATAATCTACTCAGAGTAGGGTGCTCACTGGTCACTACGGGGAGGTTTGTGGCCCCAGTGTAGGCCGACAGCTCGACCATGGTGTCCCATACCACCATGTCTGGCTCATGAGTCTTAGGGGATCGAGGTACCAAGGTTAGAGGGGCTTTCCAATGGTAAGTTTAGTACCCTAGGTTCAAGCAGTTATGACGAATACAAGGTGAACATACAATGGTCAGTCGGGTTACTTGACGAGTCCGACTAGCACGAGCGCACGTTGAATCGACCGACATGAAGTGCACAAGCTCTTCGTGTGGCCTAACCACTGCCGATGACTTTAGTACGACTCGGGTTCGTCATAGACATCCTTCATGGCGAATAGAATCCAACCACAAATTCTAAACTGTTACCGACTGCCTGGACTAGAGTATAACCCCAAGCACATGTAATGTGAAACAATAATCATATGAGAGAGACAAATTTGAAATACAAGAAATTTCAGCATGTTATCAGCATGTTATAACATACATCATAAGCAGTTAACCATACACGAGTACTTTACACATAAGGTAATTAATTGAAATACAACAAGCATGGAGGAATTCATGTACATCATCAAATCAGTTGAGAATCCAATCTCAACGCTAATCTACAACACCATTTACTCAACACTTACCAATACTTACATTTATACAAACACTTAGACTACACAACTTCAACGTACTTGATGTATGTTGATTTCAACGTATAATATGACAAATCCTTATAACAAGGAGATGTATAATACACAACAATCATGTTCTTACATTCAATACATAAGGCAGACATAAATCATATTGATTTAGGCATTTCAACAAACACTTAGTCTACATAGCATATGTCGACCAATATGTGCATTAGGGCGAATTTCTTCGCCAAACAGATCATACACGCATAACTAGTATAGGTACACGACAAATACTCATGGCAATCATATCGGCGAAATACCTACGTATACGGTATTTCCTATAAATACCTAAAATACCCTAAATCTCATATTCTTCGTACGTATTCGAAATGAAAAACGGACATCAGTTATACATGTCAAATATCATCCTTATCAGCAATTACCATTAAACGGCATTGAAAGCTTTGAAAACAGGAATCTAAGCGTCTAAGATCCGCACCTTTCATCGTAGAAGCGTATCGATTCGAATAGAAACTCTACGCTTCGTCAACGTCGATATGACGACCTAATTCACAAGATACATCAGGTACTTCGCTACTTGCATCGATAGAATTCCTAAAACAGGATAAGGTTAGGGTTTTCTTACCTAGAACGAAACCAGAATCACCGAAAGAACGATGCAGGTGGGCGGCTTTGGCTCGTGGAGCAGTAGGGAAGACTCCCTGGAAGAATCACCAGCTTCTCCCTCACTTTCTCTCTCTTTTCTCTCCTCTCTCCTAGGGTTTTCCCCAAATTCGTATGGGTTTTGTGAGAGAGGGTTTAAGGCCCTTTTATAAGCCCAAACATAACCAAAACAGACTCCAAGTTAAGGTATACTTGAGTTATAGCCAAATCGGGTCTTCTCCGATCTAAAAGAGCATTTCGGGAGGTCCCCTGGTCGAACGTGGTCGGACTTAAGCTCATGTACATTGGATCCTGCTCACATCAAGTTTTCAGTCCGGTAGTGTTCCCAGATCGCACGTGGCGGACCAGTTTCAGTTCAGCGGTCACGGAGACTCGATCGAGGATTCCAAGTACACTGACCTGGGTGAGAAATATTCCCTGATCCGAGGGTGTATTTGGGTCAGATTCCGTCGGTCTGAATGCCTATACTTAACCCGCGAGCGAAACGTGCCAGATTTATTTAAATCACATTTAATTTTTTATGAATTTCACTCTTTCTCACACTCCCTGCTCCAGGCTCAATGAAATAGCCTCAGAACATCAGTTGGGCTTGATTTTCGTAACGATTGTCAAGTCCAACAAGGCGGTCGTAATGGTCTAAGATTGTAGACATCGGACTTTCGACGCGCGGTTTAGATCCAATACAAAGTTTCAAAGGGTTCCTGAGAACAAACCGGTTTAGAGTTTGATCCTGAATTTTAGGGTAACGTAGCAGTAACAATTCTAGAGGTTTTGGGTCTTACAGATCGTATTTAAAGTGGTTGGTGCTAATTTCACAGGTAATCTAGTGGAGCACTGGCTAATTCACGTTAAATTCTAAAGAATTAGGTTCTAAATGATTTCTTTGGCTCTTTAATTGGGTTTTGAGAGGTTACCAAGGTGTTATGGTTGACCCATTGCCTAAGGACGTCTAATCCCAGGTTGGTAAAAATTCGGGGTGTTACATTTCCACCGCTGAAACCATAGTCGGCCCAACAGTGATGTTTGTTTGTTATCAAACCTATTCATAAGATCATACAGATATGGATCAATAAAAAACACAGTTATAGATCGCAAAACTTCTGTGGCATCCAAGAAATGATGAACATTAGAAGTTCAATTTGAAATTTTGTATGGTGTGGTCCATTTAAACATTAGATATGTTTAGATTTTTCGGCTAAAGCGATGAAATTATTTGTTATGTTTGCCCCGCTAATTTTCCAGTTTGCCCTGCTGATCTTCTAGTTTCCCCCGCTGATCTCCTAGTTTCCCCCACTGATCTTCCAGTTTGCCCTGCTGATTTTCCTAGTTTGCCCCGCTGATCTTCTTAGTTTGCCCCGCTGATCTTTCATGTTTTCCCTGCTGATCTTTCATGTTGATGAATTTTCTCCGTACGATTTTCGGTATTTCTCTGCTCAATTTCTATTTATATTTCATATGAATCTTGTTCAAATTAGTGAAATGCTACATTGTTTTCAATTATGTCTGATTTTGTACTCTATGTTTATCTTGTGAATTTTATGTTTGATATGTTTTTCAATTCATCTTTGCAGGTGATGAATATTCTGCCGTAATTTCCAACCCAACATCTAGGTGTACACTGACATGGTGGTTTGATAAGGAAAAAAGTGGAGCGAAAAAGCACAATAGTCGCCTAAAGCTGTTTAAGCAATCCCCTTTCTCGTTTCTATTACATGTTACATCTTTTAGATTTAGAGGGGCTATATTTCATGTTCTTTTATTAAGATACAAAAGTGATTTAGTATTTGAGATCAGGAGGAGGCGATTGCAGTTTTTAGAGATAGACTTTGCCCTCATTACCGGTATTAATATTGGAGATCTGACTATACCGAAGAATCGTTGCACTACGAGTACACTAAGAGAAAAATACTTCAAAGAATATCTGAAAGTGCACCTACTACGTGCCCTTGTTTGTCAATTACGTTGTAAGTTGAGTCAGTTGGACAACAGCGCCTAACAAGAAGATCAAGTCAAGCGTCTGCCTCAACTGGATGTGTGGAAGCTCACCAAAAGGTAAATCATAGCCTCACATCCCATGTCCCAAAAAACCAGGTGATTAATCCCTTAAAAAGAATTAGAACATCTTAGGGTTTCAGTGTAAGAAAGCTTCTTATCAAAAAGGAAAATCAGTAAAGTCTTTCTTACACTATTGATTATATCGATTACCCCTTCGATATGATCGACCAGCTCTGTCGATGTCCTCAGCATCTCAATCGATACAATCGAGTGAGGACAGAAAGCATCCAGCAATCAAAACAATCATCTGGACGATTTATCGATATATCGACTTGAGAGTCGATATCATCGATATTCGAATGTCGATCATATCTGAAGAGGATCGATATAATCGACAGACTGCTTACGGGAGCCCCTGTTTTTTTAAAGAAAACTAACATATGCTTCGATATATCGATGTCTGTCCGATACAATCTAAACTCAAATATCGATCATATCGGAAGTTAGTCGATCATATCGATTGTGGGCGCATATTCTCACCAGCATGAATTTCATGTTGTTGTTTTATGATGATCGGGGTGCCAGTCGATAAATCAATATTCATATATCGATTATATCGAGACCTAGTCGATTGGATCGATTCAGGACATAAATCATCCAGCAAGCTTATAGGTAAATCTATACGATTTATCGATCCCATCGACAAGGTCTCCGATATGATCGATGTACAAATTCTGATGACATCGACTGCTTCCCTGATCATATCTGTAGAACCTGAAATTCTTCAAGACTTCTCTCATGTTTTTCACCTGTCGATAGATCGAACCATCACTCGATTGAATCGGAGTTCGAAATCCGATAACATCGATGTGTGTCTCGATCCCATCGACCAATTGGCGGAATGTTTCCAAAAGCGAAATGACAATTGAGTTTTTATCATCGAGAGGTCTGCCGATACAATCGAGAGTATACGCTCGATCATATCGATGACTTATCGATGATATCGAACTCTGTCATAAATATGACCGTTTATATCCGTTGGAACCTTTTGCTTATAAATAGAGAGAGTTGTCTTTATTGCTGGTAGAGAAAGTAGAGAGTGCTTTTGTGAGTTTTAACCTTCCTATCATTTACCTTAAGCCCTTTCTCTCCGGAAGTTCATCCTCCAATCCACCGTCATCATTGATAGAGTGGATTGGAGAATGAACTTCCACATTCAAGGATCCTTCAGCTACTACTTTAATGACATATCATTAAGTTGGGATGCCTTGAATGCATAGATGATGTGAACCACTCTATCTTCCTTATAGGAAAATCTTTAGAATGGTATTCCATCATAACCTTGACCCAACCTAAGCCCAGTATAGATACATCTTTGTGTTGCAGATCAAGGGAGTTGAAGACTCTTCATCAACAAGTTGAAGGTCTTCATCACTGCGCTGAAAGGGACTCATCAATTTATCTGTAAGTACTAAGAGTCCAGAGGACACTTGTGATCATTCCTTTTTAGGATTGGGTTTTAAGTGTTGCTCACTATTTGAAGTCCTCGAAGGAGGCTTCCGACGGGAGTGTACGTGCGGGGTGCGTTGTGTGGACCCTTACTCTGTGGAGAGCATAAACATCTGGTTAGGAGTACGCCAGAAAAACTCCAGGGTTAGAGGTGAACCGAGTAGAAACCTCCGGGTGCATTGTGTGGACCCTTGTCCTGTGTGGGCATAAACATCTGGTTATGAGTACGCCAGCAAAACTCCAGGGTTTGAGGTGAACCGAGTAGAAACCTCTGTAGAGGTTGAAGGTGAACCTGATTTAAAACCTTAGGTTTGAGGTGAACCATGGAAAACCTCCTTAGTGAAATCCAGTCACTCAAGGGTTGAGTGTGGAAGCCGAGAGTGGAGTAGACAAGTTGTCGAACTACTATAAAATGACTGTGTTTGAGATTGATGTTGTCTTACATTTATGTGATTTCCTTACAAGTCCTTATATATGATCACATCTTATGCATACACAGTCATATCCATCATAATCTCATCTATAAACTGTTTGTCTTTTAAATAGTTTGT
The DNA here is from genome assembly GCA_037074715.1 of Magnolia kwangsiensis. Lineage (NCBI taxonomy): Eukaryota > Viridiplantae > Streptophyta > Magnoliopsida > Magnoliales > Magnoliaceae > Magnolia > Magnolia kwangsiensis. Next base: position 101,240,073 of record CM073574.1, on the reverse strand, counting down.
GATTGGATCCTCTACCAGGCTTGAAAGCCAGTAGAGTTAATTTTGAGTAATCTTAATCTGTACTCTGTAATAGGATTAGTGTGATAAGAATTTTTAATAATTCATAAAAACTTTAAAAAGTCCTATTCACCCCCCCTCTAGGATATATTGACATATCTCTACTTCAACTTAAGCGATCTTCACCGCTATTTCAATATCCAGTCTTAAAGAAGCGCTTAATGGATGTGTTTGAGAGATTAGTTAACACCAATAAGCATGAGAACGTCGTGAAGGTTGCCCTACTTCTAGTTGTAGAGTGCTTTCTTAGGGGAACCGAACCGAAAACTATGTGCAACTTGGATTATATTCTCCTGGTGGACTCGTTAGATGATTTCTATACGTATCCCTGGGGTAGTCTGGGATACTAGGAATCGAATCTGCCGTTGTCGCATCAAGTTCCAAACGGTACACTATATGTGGTTGCGTCCTTCCCCTACAAGTAAGAACACATTTTATTTTCTATATGTTTTCGCTCTATAGTTAATTTTGAATTTTTAACCATATACAAATTCATTCTAATAGGTATGGGCAGTAGAGATAATTTCGGCCCTGCAAGCGTGTGTTATTTCATATGTTCCACATCAAATTCCACGCTTCATTCAATACCGAGGCTAGAAATGTTGGAGGTACAACAGAATAAATGCTATTTTCGATAGTAAAGCTGTAAGTTTATATATATCTCTAGCATTTACTTTGCTTAAGTTGATGTATACGCTTAATTATTTAACATTACTCTTTGTTCTTTTCCAGATATCAGTTGTAATGAAATTAGAGCCAACGCTACAAGAATGAGAAACGAATGCTGTTCGCTCGATTCGTGACAGATTTCAGGTGAGACGTCATGAAAAATGAAGTAGATTGTCATTATAAAGTTATCCTTACTCTTACATATCCATCTATACATCTTGTAGCACACCGAGACCGAAGAAGATGATGATGATGAGGGTAATAAGACTGATCATGAGGAGGATGGGGAGTCAGATGATAACGATGAGAAGGGCGTGGAGGGAGAGGGACCGAGGGGGGTATTAAGAAGAATGTTATTTTTATGGAGGAATTTCGGATTGAGAGGGATGAGTTGAAGAAGGAGAGAAATGAATTAAAGAAGGAGAGGGACGAATTGAGAAAAGAGAGGGAAGAGATAAGAAGGAAAGAAGCAATGTTTTCTAAGAGGGAGAGGTTGCTGAATGAGAAAGAACAATTGAAGAGGGAGAAGGATTTATTTTTTGAGGACAAGGAGAAGTTATCTAATGAGAGGGAGGAGTTTATCAAAGGATAAGGAATGTAGTCGTATACGGAGGGGACATTTTATGATGGAGGAGGGTGAGGAGTTGAGTAAGAGAGGGGAAGTAAATGATATCGAAGATAAAGAACCTGAACATGGGGACCTAAACGTGCAATCGTATAGTAATGTCACTGGTAATGTATTGAAGGCATCCACTTCTCATCCTCTTTATGAAAGGAGAACTAAAAGGATACCGAAGCCATCATATTATAAGATTTCTCCATACGTATCCTTGTCTGCATTCGATACAAACCTTGCGGCGGTTCTCGAACCCGAGCAAGTAACAGCTTTTGTAACTTCTCTGATACCATTTCCTCTACAGATGATCCTTTCAGGATACTATCCGTGCAGGACGTGAAAGAGGCAAGGGACTGGTATGAAGCAAACAAGGCCATGGCAGCGGGGAAATGGTTCAGTACGATATGAATAAAGGATGCCTGGGTTGATAGTGAGGTAAGCATTATGCATTTGTTCTCTATATGCATTGATTGACATGTAATTATATGTTATATTAATCTATGACTAAATTGTACTATCCTATTGATTAGGCTATCGACACATACATTGAGTTCCTTGAGAAAAGATAACCACCTTTCAATAGCATATCCTCAGGATTACAAGTTTTGTCCTGCGTATTTTATGGTAACTGTTTATTGCGCTAATCCGTAATCTGTTTGAAAATTTGATTTTCTTACATGTATTGAACTTACATCATGTTTGTAACAGCAAAGCCTTGAGGGGTGTTTGCCGGTTTTGATTACATACCAGGCCTCCAAATCGGCGTCAGAAAGGGCCAAGTTATTAGGTCAGATGGGTACGGCCTACGCAATTGCCACGCAGCGAGATAAACCATACGTCAAAGCGATTTGGTGTTATAAACGGGTAATGCACTTGTCACAGAACATCATCTCTTATTGTTATGTCTTCTATCATGTTTGACGAATATATTATTTTGTAAATCATGAACAAGTCTATGCGCCCATAAATCACGAGAATTCACATTGGTTTCTGCTAGTCATCTATCTCAGAGTAAGAGAAATCATTGTTGTAGATAGCTTGTGCACAAATTTATTGCCGAGGTACAAGCAAAAGATGAAGAACTTGACTGATGCACTCCCTATTCTCTTCCATGCCTCTGGAGACATCACTGCGCTTGAAGGGAAGCAGTGGACCGTCAGAGTCGATGAATCTGCGCCGAAGCAGAATAGTGGTTATGACTGTGGTATATTCGTAATGAAATACATCGATATTTTGTGTAGCGGTCTCACCTTGGCGGGAATAGACATGCAAAAATTCACCACTGATTGGAGAAAGTCAATTGCATATGATTGCTGAACTCTAGTTTCTAGATGATATTTCTCCAGGGCATGAGATGAATTTTGGAAAGATGTTGTATACATTGTATTATATACATCGTTGAATATACATTGTAAGTTTTGATGTATAGCATACTTTGTAAGTTTTGATGTATAACATACTTTGTAATTTTGGTGGATAGCATACTTTGAAAATTTTTTGCATATTTGCCGAAATTATAAGTTATGATGTATAGCGTACTTTGTAATTTGGTGGAGGATGAAATGAACTTTATACTTTGTCCCACATACTTTGGGCCCGCTCATTCTCATGCTTGACCTGCTCATGCTTGACCCGCTCAATGCCCGTCAGTCAAGAAGTTTGTTATTGATCAATAAAAGATGATGGATTTAGTACCCTTACAATACTTCCTTGGGATCGAAGTGTTGATAACATATTGCTATAATAGCTTGTTCTTCCACAGAGGCAAAGTATATCCTTAGGATCATGTCTACCTTGGCTCACCGTCAAGGCCCCACCATTTTCTTGCACATGGCACTCGGCAGAAAGCCCTGTGCTATCAAGTTAGCCTTGCAGCAGACAACATATAGTAATGGATAAGCTTTGTTGATGGACAAAATATAGTGCCACTGGACCGGTGGTAGTGCTGCCCAACAATTTTTCTTGTGTGCACGTGTGGAGCATAAATGTGTGAGATGTGGGCCTTTTCCTCAAAATCTTGATCAATCGATTCGTGCAGCCATTTGCTTGCATCAAGGGGTTATCTTCTTCACTAGAACAATATGTTTGTGTGTGGTCCATGTTTCAAGGAAATCTATTTCAAGCATAGATTCACTACTACATTTTTTTCCTTTTAACTCTTGACTTTTCTTTCATAATTTGTCGAGTGTCCTTTATTTAAGGCTTCTTGTTTAAGCACATGACACAATACTAACTGTTTTATCAATATTTTCTTTCATTTGTTAATATTCAATAGTATATCTGTTTTCATTCAAAAGCATACAGAGATTGAAGTGGAAAAAGGGAATGGGGAGGTCAAAAAAAATACTGAGGAATCATAGGAAGAATGGAAAAAAATGTTAGAATCTTTTAAAGAGAAAGCATTGAAGATGCAAGCCGTGTCAAAGGAAGCATATGAAGTGTACTCTAAGAAAGCAATGATAAATTTGATGGAAACATTGAAGCAGTTGAAAATTCAAGCGAAGAAAACAAGACACGATTTGGCTGTAGTTGCCAAAGAAATCAGCGAAGAAAGTAAAGAATATCTTTCTGGTGCAGCTGAGAATTCCCATGAGCCTATGAAGGATATTGTGGAAACTTTCACCTCCTCATCTGATGAACTGAAAGAAGTGTCTGAAGTTCGTGACTTTTACTTTGGAATTCCATATGGTATGTATGACAAACATTTTGTGTGTGCAAATTTTCATGTTTTTCTGTTTCCTTTTATTGGTGTTAGTCTCTTGAGTGACATGATGCTTTTTTGATGAGAAATCAAAAGGAGATTCTTGGGAAGATGATCTTTGCAGCACACCTGCCAACATGAAAATGTGTACAAGACTAGGCCATTCATCAAGTTGGGCTCACCATGAACATAACCTGCTCAAAAATTAGGCTAGCCTCCTGAGAAGGTATACCACATGTATGAGATAAATGGATGTTTAGAAAGATGACCAATGGTCTTTATTTAGTCTATGCATATAGCCCCCTTATCGACTAGACTGGCTTGATTTTGGGCAAGGGCTTGTTCATGGGAGGCATCACTTGATGAATGGTGTGAATCTTGCACTTACGTGCCAAGTTGTTGGTACATGTGCAATAAAGATCCTCTTCAGTTTTCTTTGTCCAAATCACCTTAGCAGGGTGCTATTCTGATTGTTGCACTTACGTGCCAAGTTGTTGGTACATCCGTTCCATTCTTAAAGAGTCAGTTAGGTTAGTTTGTCAAGTTACAGTGTTTTTTGGTGTCCGCTTCTGTGGAAATATGTCAAATATCTAAAATGATGTGTTTACCCTTTTTTTATTCAGTTGGACAATAAAGTATATGCAATGCAATTTTAGTAACAATAGGGGTGGAAACATGTAAAGGTTTAAAGAGCTGTCATTGCACCTAAATTCAACTCATATTCTTTAGCATCTTTTTGAGGTCATCTTACTCAATGTTTGGCTTAAGATTTGCTACAATATGCTTGGATTTTCAGTTTGTATTTCAGTTTGTATAAGTGGCGCCATGGTCCGGTAATGCGTCACATTGAGGGTCCTGCTCATAAAGAATTGATATTGGGCCTTTTTAACAGGGGGAAAAATTCTCTTTGCCATCGTTTGAGGGGAAGAATATGGTGGCTCATGCCATTGGTCTATTCTTTTACTAATATAAATTATTTAGAAAAGAGGTTTTGTAGTCCCACATGCACCCCTTCTTCATGGACACCTTCACAAGTAGGATGTGCCAACCTGACAAGTATGTGGAACACCTGAGTGGTGCATAAAGTGGCCCCCACCATGAAGAATGAAAAAACCCCTACTGTTCACTCAAAAGTGTATGTTGAATTTGAACACTGCCCTTCTTTTGTAATTTACATTTTAGAATCAGTATCTTGATTCTCGAACCACATTTTCATTGGAACTTTTATACTGCAGTAAATGCAGTTATAATCTTTATAAGGGAGTTACGCTTGCTGTGTCAGGTAAGGAACATTTTGTATCTTCTCACAAGTCATTGTATATTAGTTTAATTGATGTAGCTTCTTTGATATAGGAGTTATTCTGTAATTTCTAATAGTCCCTTTTTTTTCTTTCTTATAGAGGCCATCTTTTCCCACTTCGTTTATGACCCTCATCAGGTTCCTTTGCTTCTCTTGATATTTTTGTTGTGTTTTATGCTTATGTGCTTTTCTTTTCCTTTTTCAAAGACGCATTATAAAATGTTAGGTTGAGAGTTTGTGCAATATCCTCTAAATTTCAATTTATACAAGTAGGCCCTTGTGATTCCATTGTCCAAATCATTAATGTGATTGGGCCACGTTAGATGGCCCATGTATCAAAAATCTCTCAGATGGGAAGAGAATGGCCCTTCAATGTTTCTAGGAAATAGAGGTTAAAGAAACATGATACATCAATGGTCCATATTTAACTAAAATAAGGTGATATATTTTGTAGAAAATAGATAGTTAAGAAAGAAAGCACAACAATGAAGGGCTGTGGTGCTGTCTTTAGTTACTTGCAGATTCGTGATCATTAGGAAGAATCATAATAATGGAACATTCTGTAGTGATGACAAATTGCATGATATGGTTTTTTAGAAGGCAAGAAACAGGGTTGTAAGTTGGGCGTTGGGGCCTAAATTTTTTAGTCAGTGTCATAGGGAGTCTGTTGATGAAGGGATAACCTAGCCTTGAGATATTAATATTAGGCATTGGATGCTTCAGGGTGACCAATAAGGAGCATGAATGTCAGGAAATGCCTTTACTTTGTGGCCTATTTATCACGGAATGGATGGAACACATATGTCATGGTGGGGTTCACAGAACAGCGACTGGTGGTGGCCCTTTTGGCTACGGATTATAACCGTAGCTATAATCGTAGCCACTAGGGCCTTCCGTGGCAGTACCGCCGAACCAGCGGTAGTGCCGTGGTAGTCTGTTATCATCTATGGATGCACTATAGCTACGGATTATAACCGTAGTGATTACAACCTGCCACGACAATACCACCATGATGACAGTAGTGCTTTGTCAGTGTGTTTTTTTATTTTATTTTATTTTTTAACACGAAGAACTTTATGTTTACCTACCTACATCTTTCTCTAATACATATTTATATAAATTTGAATACGTGCCTTGATTTACAATTGCCTATGTGTGTGTTGATGGTATTCTCCAATCTCTCCTATGTGTGTGTTGATGGTTTACAAATTCATTGAGTTTCCAACTATCTGTAATCATTTTGGTAGGAGATAATACAGTTTGGTTCATAATGGTGTTGAAGGTTTACAAATTCAAGCTGTTTGCCAACTATCTCTAATCATTTTGGTGGGAGATATTCAGTACAGTTTGGTTCATGAGTGTGTTTTGGCTGTTGCAGATGTTTTATTGTAATCAATCCATCTTTTTCTTTTTCTTGGTAGATTGAGAGTTTCATAAATAAAATATTAGGCAATTTTTAGCTTTTGGTTGACAGTGGCACATCCATTGTTTCGTGTGCAAATGACTACTTCAAAATTTCTAACAGACAGAATATCAAAGTCTATCTTCATTATCTTCTCCATCTTCTGAAAATAGTGTTGCTGGAAAATAGTGCTTTATTAATCTGTTTCCTCCCTCAGTATTATTTCATACTCTGGTGCATGCAATGGTCCAAACAGTCATGTATGGTGGAAAGACAACAAATACAAGCCCTCAATTGGATTATTTTAGTCTTTCAATAATTTGGCTCTTTTGCTTTCAACATGAATGGTCACCATAATGTCTGTATAATCAAAGGGTTGAAATATTCAATCCAAGTGATTTTGGTCCCATCCGGAGCCCGATCAAATATACAATTTGGGTCATTGAAAAATGACCCAAATCCAATGGCTGGAGTCCCAACGTATCTTATTCCAATGCGTCATCAGAAGTATTTGAGCAAAACCTTAGTTTATAAACCTAAAATAATAATATTAATTGAATGGTTGTGGTGCCTATGTATTCCACATCAGTCATTCTTCCATCCAATCCCAAGTCATGTTCAACCCAACTTCATTGTAAAGGAGATTGCAGGTTTTAAAAAGCAAGACACTAGAAGGTATTGCTAGAAATAGGTTCTATACTTTTTGACATCGCTGATTTTTTTATTTTGCTAATTTAGAAGTTGTAAATGAGGAATTGTAATGAAATGATGAAAACCAAGAGTAGGGATCATATTCAAATACAAGTCAAATGAGATAACTTGGTGAATCCAAAATACTGCTGATTGGAACTGAGAATACATAGGAAACCCAGAAAATCACTGGATTGTCCAAGTTCATAAACGATCATGATGCCTGTTCTCATAGCCACTAAGTCATAGATTTGTACCCCACTTCAGTAACATTCTAGTACTAAACATCTCTAGGATAAGCAAAAGTGACCTCATCTTCAGTTCTTTGTTGACCCACAGGTATATGACCCTGTGATGTTGGTGAATGTGTCAATACTAGCCGTAGAACTTGCAAGTAAATTGGAAAAGCATATGAGTTAACTTGACTCTGTGAGTTTTTGAGTTGAGTAGCGATAAAATTCTATTTTGAGCATGAACTGATATTGGCTCGGCATGACTTGTTGACTAGATACCGGTCTATTGGACTTTACTCAACAAGACATGAACGAATCACATGTGACTAACATCTCTAACCAGCATGCCAAACAGTATATTCTCACACCTTTTCATAGATTTTTATCTCCTATCCCTTTATAACAACATTTTTAAGCTATTCAATCCTCGCTAATCATGATCTCTGTCACCTTTTAAGGTGTACCACCAAACTAAGGGCTTATGAGATCTTTCCTATATACATGGCTTAATATAATAGGCTAAAAAATAAAATTTTTTTTATGGAAATGAAGTACAATTAGTGCTTGATCTTCTGTCATTGAAAAAATTAGTGATCACAGTGGGGCCCATTGAATTTTTTTTTAAAAAAACTTGTGGTCGGGCGACATTACCGCTGGTCCGGTGGCACTACCGCCCGGACCACCAGACAGCGGCGGTACTACCGCCGGATCGTTGGTAGTACCGCCGCTGTCTGGTGGTTCAGGCGGTAGTGCTGCCCGTCCACAAATTTTTTTTGTTTTAAATTATCAAGTGAGTCCCACATACCAAGTGGATTTAACCCTCTCACTCGCCCAAACCCTCATATTACATCCTCTTTCTTCATCTTTCTTCACACAAACCCTCTCTTCTTCTTAATCTCTCAACTTTCAAACCCATTATCCACATCTTTCACAATCCCCATTTCCCTAAACCTTTCTTCATCTCCATTCCCCTTTCTTCATCTTCCTTCACACAAACCCTCTCTTCTTCTTAATCTCTCAACTTTCAAACTTACTATCCACATCTTCCACAATCCTCATTTCCATCTTTCAAACCCCCATTTACTTAAACCTTTCTGCATCTTCCTTCACACAAACACTCTCTTCTTCTCAATCTCTCAATTTTCAAACCACTATCCACATCTTCCACAATCTCCATTTCCATCTTTCAAACCCCCATTTCCCTAAACCTTTCTTCGTCTCCATTCCCCTTTATTCATCCTCCTTTTACACAAACCCTCTCTTCTTCTTAATCTCTTAACTTTCAAACCCACTATCCACATCTTCCACAATCCCCATTTCCCTAAACCTTTATTCATCTCCATTCCCCTTTCTTCATCTTCCTTCACACAAACCCTCCTTTTTTTCTAATCCTTCTACCATCTCCTTAAGTTCCAAACCCCCTCCCTTCATCATCCACAATCATCTTTTCATCTTTCTAACACCTTTCTAAACCCATCATCCTAATGGGGAAGAAGAGGGTGGTTCAAGCAGGTCCATCATCTCCATCTCAACAAAGAAGTACGAGGCGGGCTGCTGCGGCTATCGCAAGTCCATTGTCACCACCAGACAGTAGAAATGTAGGGACGGTCAATGTTGGTGCAATAAGTTCTTCACCACTACCTCGTGAAAGGAGGTCGAAGAGGGGCGTTGATTGACATACACAGACATTGGATGCAGGCCGAAATCAGGATAAGGAAGTGATTTTCGAAATCACGGGGGGGATCGACTGTTTGTCGAAAATGACGTGCTAGATCGACTCTTGCACCAAGGTTGGGGACCTATTTTTGAAGGTAATTTTTCAGCCAATGAGCATGATGTACGGTTTTTCTATTCTCAAATTATTAATGCAAGTTTCAATCCACTCGAATTTGACATTTCATTTGGAGAAGTGCTGATTCCCATTAAGGTAGAAAACATTGCGAACATACTTAATGTGTCACTGGGAACGGTCCATATCCCTATAGACACTAGGAACTTGAACACATCGCAGCACAGGAGTGAGTTAAGCAGGAGATTGTGTGGCCACCTCGTGGAGTGAAGGAGAGATAGTAGCTTCAGAAACAAAGAAATGATTCCAATTTACAGACTGTTGCACTACATCTTCACATATAATTTATATCTGAGAAGGGAAAATAACACGGAGGTTTCTTTTTACCATGCCGAGATAATGTACCAGATAGGGCGTGGGAGACGGTGTGCCTGCCCTCCATTATCCTTTACCATATAGTGAAGGCTGTGAGGATAAGAAGATGTAATCTCTCCCTCCCATTTGGCCGACTAATTTGCAAGCTAGCCTGAAAAAATGGGTTCAGGGCATCCATCGGGCCTTCACATCCAGAAAGAGTGATAACCGAAGACACCTTAAATCGCATACAATGTGGCCCTAAACAAGAGGCTAGGTGGTTGGAAGAAATAGGAGACGAGATAGCGAAAGATGAAGAAGAAGAGGAAGAAGGTAGCGAAGAGGATGAGGTTGAAGAAGAGGGAGAGGGTGATGATACAGGTGAGGTGCCCAATGCACGTCAGGGTTTAGAGCGTGCAGGGACAATCGAGGTGACACTATCCGAGATTAAGAAAGACCAGGACTATCTAAAGCATAAGATGAAGAGTATGCAGCGAACGATAAAGGCAGTGTTGTGTTGTGTACAGGAGGAGGGAGTGCCCCCTCCCTCACCGGACTCGGTATCATAGTAGGGATGTTTTGTGATACATATGGACTCCTTCACTTCTGTTTAGCCGTGTTGTGGTTATGTGCTTTGTGTTTAATTTGTAGTAAGAAGTGGATCATTTCCACCTAGTAGTGTAATAGTTAGTAGTTGGCATCATTTCCATTTTTCACGTGGTTAGTTATGTATTGGAACAATGTACTAACTCAAATTATATCTGAAAGTGTTTTCACTTTAGTTTATGATGTGCAGTAGTGTATGGATGTTCTCATTTTATTACTCTCAATCTCCTTCATCATGTAACTCAGATGCATTCTGTCATTTTGAGCGGGGCAAACTGAAAAATGAGTGGGGAAAACTAGAAAAATGGTGGGGCAAATTGAAATATGAGCGAGGCAAACTAGAAAACCAGTGGGGCAAACTGAAATATGAGCGGGGAAAACTAGTAAAACAGCGAGGCAAATTGAAATATGAGCAGGAGAATCTAGAAAAACAGTGGGGCAAATTGAATTATGAGCGGGGCAAACTAGTAAACAGCGAAGAAAATTGAAATATGAGCGGGGCAAACTAAAAAAACAGTGGAAAAAACTAAAATATGAGTCGGGTAAACTAGTAAAACAACGGGGCAAACTGAAATATGAGCGGAGGAAACTAGAAAAACAGCGGGGCAAACTAAAATATGAGGGGGAAAACTAGAAAAATAGCGGGGCAAACTGATGGTGGTGTTGGGGGATTGGTTTAAGAACCATGAGATCTTGTTTTACCTACTAGATCAACTGGACAATTCACATTGGTTTGATTAGAAGATTTGAATATGATGGATATCACATTAGCTATTTGGACTCAGAAGGTTATTTCTTTTTTTCGGCAATCCTAAAAATTGAGCGAGGCAAACATGAAAATGAGTGGGCTAAGGGGTTTCCCTTCTATGCCTGTGAAGTTCTTGTCTATCAGGCATGTTTTTGGTTTTACTCATTCTAGTATATGCGCAATTGCCTTGCATTGATTTCCATGTGCATTTTCCTTTTTGATGAGCACAGCGGGACAAACTGAAAATATAGTGGGACAAGATAGAAAGTTCATTCATCATCCACCAAGATTACAAAGTATGCTATACATCAAAACACCAAATAAATTATAAAGTATGCTATTTTTTAGGTATGGGAAACATTCACTTCCGGCGATTATGCCCAGTTTGTTTGCATCGCCCACACTTTGTTGTTTTCAATTCCTCTCCATGCGATGGAATTCTAAGCTTTTTGGGTCTTCCAGCTGACCTCCTTTGTCCTGGGGGTTTAATTTGTGCACAATACTCCTTGAAGCCCGCTGAAATTTCTTCCCACTCATTCTTGTCACGTACTGGGTACACCGATTCACTGTACATGGCTATGTAATTTTGCACCGTGTAGAATGGGGAGCAGTATGAGTAATGAGGGAGATTATAGTTTATACATGCTGATAGGACATTTATACAAGGGTACCCCTTCACGCCAAACTCGCGACATGTACATGAAAACTCACTGAGCTTGACTGTATCATTATAATCTCCAACAACATAGTACTATCTCAAGAAATAGGATGACAGCGAACATCTCATGCCTTTTGCACAAGATCCTTTAATTGTTGCTTCGCCCATGGTGTCAATGGCCCTACAAACGATGCCACAGATTCTCTTCTCTTATAAAACAATTCCTGGATCTTCAATCTAACCCCTTCTATCAATTTCGTAACAGGATATTCGCGTGCTTCTTTGAAGAGGGCATTAACACACTCAGAAATGTTTGTAATAACCAAGTTGAATCTTTTTCCTGGAAAGTGCGAAGATGCCCATCTCTCACATCCTATTTCTGCCAGCAATACATGTACTGCGGGGTTGGCTATTTTGATATCATGCATTAATTTATCGAATTTAGCCACCCTGCATGTCTTCACTACCTGCCAGAAGTACATCTCTAATGACTTATCTTTGAAGGTGTCCACAAAGTTTCTGTAGATGTGATACGCGCAGTAGCCATGAATTGCACGTGGAAAGACTTGGGGAACCTCTTTCACTAAACCTTTATGTCGATCAGATATAATCACTAGATCCTCTAGAGACCCTATCGCATCGCTAAGATAAGTAAGGAACCAATTCCAACTGCTACCGTTCTCTGATTCTCCGATGCCAAATGCAACTGAAAATATATGATTGTCCCCATCTAAGGCCGTGGCGATAAATAGAACACCCTTGTATTTGTCCTTTAAGTGTGTCCCATCAATGGCTAATATCCTTCGCAATGATTTTTAAAAACTTCTAATGCATTGTCCAAGAGCAACAAAACATCTTTCAAACTTGAAAGTTTCATTGTTAACACGCAGGATAGTCATTTTCCCTGGGTTGACCGTCCTCAACTAATGCAAATACAAGGGGAGTTGATTGTAGGACTCTTCATAAGACCCCATCACCTGATTAATTGTCAGCTCCCTGCCTGCCCATGCCTTCCTATAACTGATAACAATATTATACTTCTCTTACATTGCGAAGATAATATCACGTGGCCTCAAACCCAGGCATTGCTCGATGCGGCTAACAACCAAATCACATGCTAATTTACTGCTTGATTGCCGGTGATCGCTCCTCATCCATGACATACCACACATGTGATTTGACGTGTAAGTCCATATCTTGAAAACCCCCGAATTACTCACTTGTGATGCATGAATCCTCCATTCGCATCTATCTTCAAAGCATACAACCGTGAATCTCCTAGAATTTGAGTACAGTACCCTGTACTGGAATTTATTTTGAAGGGAAAATAGGCTCAAAACATGCTGGCACCAACTCTTGTCCTTAAATGTTTGCCCTTCTGCTACTCGATCGATTCACTTAACGAATCCATATATTCTAGCATTGCTGCATTGGTGAATGCAGCATCATCAAACGGCACGGGAACTTAACGGGTGTTGAAGTTTGATATTGTAGGAAGGTCTGGATGCAAGATGTCACTTTCAGGATTGATGTATCTTTAGCTGTGGATGATGACAGCAGATCTGTTATTGTTGTTAGAGGTGGTGCCATGTAATCACAAATGAGGTCAATGTCACGTGCACCGCTGACTTGGGTACTCATAAATTTTGATGTTAGGGGCGGCTCGAGCAGTTGATCATTTGTTCCTCCTACGTAATGGATTTGGCTTATATTTAAATTCCACGCCATGCTCTTATGTCACACTGTCAACATGTATTGTCATATTAATGTGTTGGATTGTGTCGATGACTAAAGGAATGAACTTTTTTGATTGCTCCAACTATGTTGATAGGAACTCTTTGACGTCATCGTCGTCCTCAAGTACGGTTGGAGGGATTAATTTATTGGAGCAAGGATACAAAACTTTCATCCAAATATCACAATCTATTGGTGTACTCTTAATAATCATGTATATTCTGGATAGAAGTTCCTCGTACGTAGTATTAACATCTAACGAAATAGTTTTCGTACTTCCACTCTTGTATGTCCATTGCTTGTTTTCACATTCTAACTCCCTTCCATAGCAATAGATGGTTCTCATAGCCATTATCTGGAAATTAATACAATGACAGATTATTAATAAATCGTTAAACGACGGAAGCTTGCCATAAGACAAAACTCAATTAAATAAAAGGATACAGAAAACTCACTTTCCCTTATAGATGAGAATGATATAAATCTTAAGGAAATAAATAATAAGCTACGCATTAAATTTTCATGTAAACAACCAGAGCTTATATGGATTAGGCCTTCTATATCATGATTTCGTATCATATTTAATTAAATTGAGTAAGGCAATCTACCATAACATTGAGCGGGGCAAGTTGGAAAAATTAGCCAGACAATGTACAAATTGAATACGACAAATACGAAATTCAGCAGAGGCAGGGGGGGGGGGGGGGGGGGAGGGTAAGCATGAAATTCAGCAGGGCAAAGTAGAATATCAATAGGGCAAAGTAAAATATCAGCAAGGCAAAGTAGAATATCAGCAGGGCAAGCTAGAAAGTCAGCGGGGCAAACTAGATGTTGAGCTGGGCAAACATTAAATCGAACGAGCGTAGTATGATATTCAGCGGGGAAAACATTAAGTCGAGCAAGCATAGCATGATATTAAGTGGGGTAGAAATTAAATTGAGCGGCCATAACATGATATTGAGCGGGGTAGAAATTAAATCGAGCGAGCATAGCATGATATTGAGCTAGGGAAACGTTAAATTAAGCTATCCTAGCATGAAATTTATCGAGGCAAACATTAAATTGACCTTATCTGCATTAAAATTGAACTGGGAAAACATTAAATTGAGTGATCCTAGCATGAAATTTATCAAGGCAAACATTAAATTGACCTTATCTTATCTACCATGAAATTAAGCTGGGCAAATATTAAATTGAGTGATCCTAGCATGAAATTTATCGAGGCAAATATTAAATTGACCTTATCTACCATGAAATTAAGCTGGGCAAACATCAAATTGAGTAATCCTAGGATGAAATTTATCAAGGCAAACATTAAATTGACCTTATCTTATCTACTATTAAATTAAGCTGGGCAAACATTAAATTAAGCGATCTTAGCATGAAATTGTGCATGGTAAACATGAAATTCAGCGAGCATAGCATGAGATCGAATTTGTCCTAACATGGAATTAAGTGAGCTTCAAATGGAATTGAGTGAGTTTCACATGGATTTCACCGATCAATGCATAAAATTAACAAAGCCTAACGCATGAAATTGAGTAAGCCTAACACATGGAATTGACCGAATTTTGCATGCAATGCAATTGTACGAGCTGAGCATTTTTTTTAAAAAAATATTTATACCACCAACTACCGTAGCACAAGTCAAATGTAGGTTGAAAAGAGGTGCTTTAGCACGAGGGAATATTTTGACACATATTCAATGATTGCAAATGCAGCCACTTCGTGGGATTTCACGCACCCTAGCCAAGGCAAAAAATGGCAAATGTAGAATGATGATATCCAGATGATTCACAGAGAATTCGATGAGAAAAATGAGAATAATAACATCTGTACGTCAGTTTATGGTTGAAAAGGAGTGAAATTCTGTTATTTTGAGGAAGTTTTTTTTGTTAAGGGAGTGAAAGCAACGAGTGAAAGCTTAGGTATATAATATTAAAAGGAAACGGATGGGCTGCTCACCCTGCCACCATCCAATGGCTGTGGTCAGTGTTCTGTGAGCCCCACTATGATGTATGTGTTTCATCCATTCCGTTCATCTATTTTTATAGTTCATTTTAGGGCTTGTACCAAAAAATGAGAGTGATATAAATCTCAGGCGGACCACACCACAAGAAGATAAATTTGATTGGATATTGACAATTGAAATTCTCGTAAGGCCCAAAGAACTATTTATTTCACATCTAATCTATTGATTAGTTCATACAGGCCTAGATGAAGGGAAAAACCAAAAATTGGCTTCATCGAAAACTTTTATGGCTCCCTAATGGTTTCTAATGGTTGACACTCATTCAACACTGTTTCTTGTAATGTGGTACACTTGAGATTTGGATATACCTCATTTTTGGTCTCATACTATAAAATGATATGAAAAAGTATATGGACGGAATGGATGAAAAGCATACATCATGGTGGGGCCCACAGACCACCGACCATCCGACGTTAGCTGGTGGCAGGGGGAGTACCGAATCCGTTTCCATTTTCTATGAAAAGGAGGGCTATTTTCATCCTAAAATCCTGACTTCGCACGAGGAGGTCTAACTGGGTATTCTAAGTTTGTATTGCTTCAAAAAAACTGCCGGATAAAAGGTGGGGTCCACAGTCATAAATTTCTCCTTTCCTTGGTTATTAGATTTGAGAAAAATCTTTGATACTCTCGTGTAGTGTGCTAGATGATATGTAAGCACTTATAAATTACTTCATAATTGGGCACCTAGTATACAAGTAGTTAAATAAAACTGTCCAAAATACGTTACCTAGTGCAAGTATGTTAAAAACTAAATATTAGGATTATTTAATTTTCTAAATCTCGGATAAGTCGGCATTTGTTGGATGGTTATAAATGAAAAGTATATAACGGTCTATTCCCAGAAACAAGTGTCCAGGAATCAAATGTTAGAATTCTTGAAACAGTTTGATCTACAGTTTTATAACTTGGCGACCGTGAGTTACACAATCAAGTTGGTTTTATTTGAGTTAATTTGTGCCATGTGTTCAATTTATATATTCTTTTTTTATTTTTTCATTTCTTTTCATTTAGAGAAATTTACGACTGTGGACCCCACCTTTTATCCATTGGATATTCTTGAGACAATACAAACTTAACATACGCACATAGAACTCCTCGTACGTACCAAAAATTCTAGGACAAAAATACCCCTCCTTTTCACGGAAACGGATTGGGTACTCCCCCTGCCATCCACCAATGGCAAATTACCGGTGGTCTGTGGGCCCCACCATGATGTATGCTTTTCATCCATGCCGTCCATATATTTTTCCATATCATTTTATGGTATGAGACCAAAAATGAGATATATCCAAATCTCAAGTGTACCACATTACAGGAAACAGTGTTGAATGAGCGTCAACCATTAGAAACTCAGGTGGAGCCCACTGTGAATCTGTGATGTTTGTGAGAAATCCTCCCCATCTAAGTTCATTCATAGCGTCACAAAGACTTGGATTAAGAGGAAAAACAAATTTCATAATGATCCAAAACTTCTGTAACCCCTAAAAGGTTTTCAATGGTAGACGTTCAATTCTCCGCTGCCTTTTACAGTGTGGTCCACTTGATAGTTAGATCTATCTTATTTTTTGTCTCAAGCCTTAATATGAGCTCACCAAATAGATGGACAGTTTGGATATAACAAAGACCTCATGATGGGACCCATAAAAGCAATAGTAAAAATAATAATAATAATAAAAATAAACAAACTGCCGCGGCACTACTGCTGGTACGGCGGCAGTGCCACGACAATCTGGCAGATTTTTTTTTTTTTTTTACAAGGAGAACTTTTTCTCCCTTACATTTTTCTCTAATATATAATTATGTAAATATGTATATATAAGTATATAAAAATAATTTTCTATCTTTTAATTCATTTCTTTGTCTATTTATTTAACAAGCATATCTCCTAAACTAGAATGATTTTTTTTATCACATGTGCACACACCCCCACACACTCACACTAGTAGAATTTCACCACCTATGGATACTCGAACGCTTAACCGGGTGTTGAAACTCATAAGAGTCTACCACCCGAGCAAGAGTAAGGATCCAAACTAGAATGATTTACTTAACGTACCACATATGATTTTGGGGTAGGAGAAGCTAATTTAGCCAACCAACCTAGTTATTTTCCAAGATTTCATCGGGTCAGTGGTTGAAAATCCATTTCATTTAGTTCGTGGTCAATTTCAATCACTTCGCGGTCAAACTGGAAATTCAACGGGGCAAACATGAAATTGAGTAGGGCAAACTAGAAATTCAGCGGGGCAAACATGAAATTTAGTGGGGTAAATTAAAAATTAAGCGGGGCAAACATAAAATTGAGCAGGGAAAATTAGAAATTCAGCGGGACAAACATGAAATTGAGCAGGGCAAACATGAAATTCAGTAGGGCAAACTAAAAATTGAACGGGACAAACATGAAATTGAGCAAGGTAAACATTATATTGAGCGAGGCAAGCTAGAAATTGAGTGGGGTAAACATGAATTTCAATGGGGCATAATGATTTTCTAGTTTGCCCCACTGATTTCATATTTTCCCCGCTCAATTTCATGTTTGCCCCACTGATTTTTTAGTTTGCCTAGTTGAATTCCTAGTTTGCCCCACTGAATTTCATATTTTCCCTGCTGAATTTCATGTTTGCCTCGCTCAATTTTCAGTTTGCCTAGATGAATTTCATGTTTGCCCTGCTAAATTTCATGATTTGCCCAGCTGAATTTCATGTTTCTCCAGCTGAAAATCAAGTTTGCCCTGATCAATTTCTTATTTTCTCCGCTAAATTTAATGTTTTCCCCGCTGAATTTAATGTTTCCCCTGCTGACTTTCATGTTTGCCCTGTTTAATTGCATGTTTATCCCACTTAATGTCTAGGTTCCCTTCCACATATAGGGTTTTGGTGTATACATATTCCGATGAAAATGAAGGGGCATTACATAATTCGATGAACATGATGTATTACAAATAAAACATCATTGTGGGGCATAGCAAGCGTAATCGGATTGCGTACTGAGTTAGTCAGTACACTTCCATTGTACTAAGTAAATTCAGTTGGGCCCACATTAAATGTATGTAGTATATCCACGTTGTCCATCCATTTTTCCATCTATTTTAAGGGGTTTAGTCCCAAATTGAAGCATATCAAAAGATCAAGTGGATCATACCACGGGAAACAGTGGGCATAATGATTTCCACCGTTGAAACCATAGTCGGCCCAACAGTGATGTTTGTTTGTTATCAAACCTATTCATCAGATCATACAGACATAGATTAATAGAAAACACAATTATAAGTTTGATCCAAAACTTCCGTGGCCCCTAAGAAATGATCAACATTAGAAGTTCAATTCAAAATTTCATGTGGTGTGGTCCATTTGAACATTGGATATGTTTAGATTTTTTGGATCCAGCCATGAAATTATTTATTAAGTTTGCCCTGCTGAATTTCATGTTTACCCTGCTCATTTTCATGTTTGCCCCGCTGATTTCCTAGTTTGCCCCACTGATTTTCTAGTATACCCCACTGATTTTCTAGTTTTCCATGCTCAATTTCATGTTTGTCCCACTAATTTTCATGTTTGTCCCGCTGATTTTCTAGTTTGCCCCCCTGATTTTCTAGTTTGCCCTGCTGATTTTCTAGTTTCCCATGCTCAATTTCATGTTTGTCCCACTGATTTTCATGTTTGCCCCGCTGAATTTCTAGTTTGCCTTGCCGATTTTCTAGTTTTCTTCGCTCAATTTCATTTTTGCTCTGCTGATTTTCAAGTTACCCTGTTGAATTTCTTGTTTGCCTTGCTGATTTTCTAGTTTGCCCCGCTCAATTTCATGCTTGCCCTCCTGATTTTCTCGTTTGCCCTGCTGAAATTGTAGTTTGCCCCACTGATATTCTAGTTTACCCCGCTGAATTTGTATTTTGCCTCGCTGATTTTCTAGTTTGCCTTCCTCAATTTCATGTTTCCCCCGCTGAAATTCAAGTTTGCCTCGCTCAATTTCATGTTTTCATAACGAGGTATTCGCGTGCTTCTTTGAAGAGGGCAATTCTCTTCTATTGAAACACAGAAAAAGCTTGATGAAGAAAATGTGATTATTTCATGAAGAAAATGTGACCAACCCATTTTTATGAAGCCCAATGAAATTTCTTCAGTGGGGGAAACATGAAAATGAGCGGGCCAAACTAGAAATGCAACAGGGCAAACTGGAAATTACAAAGTATGCCCTGTTTGTTTGCATCACCCACACTTTGTTGTTTGCATCTCCCACAATACTCCTTGAAGCCCACTGAAATTTCTTCCCACTCACTCTTGTCACGTACTGGGTATATCGATTCTCCTACCCCAAAATCATATATGATACGCCAAGTAAATAATTTTGGTTTAGAACATATTCTTGTTAAATGAATAAAGAAAGAAATTATAAAAAGAGAGAAATTTATTTTATATGCTTATATATACATATTTATATAAATATGTATTAGAGAAAAATGTAGGTAGGTAGAATAAAGTTCTTTGTGTTAAAAAACAGGCTGGCGTGGCATTACCGCCAATACGAGGGTACTGCCGTGGTACAATGGCTACGGTTATAATCCATAGCCATAGAGGGTGCACAGACTACCGTTATAATCCATAGCCATTGTATTGGCGGTAGTGCCGCTCTAGTCAAAAAATTTATAATACGGAGAACTTTATTCTACCTACTTACATTTTTCTCTAATACATATTTATATAAATATGTATATATAAGCATATAAAAGAAAATTCTCTCATTTTAAAATTTCTTTCTTTATTCATTTAACAAGAATATGTTCTAAACCAAAATTATTTACTTGATGTATCATATATGATTTTGGGGCAGGAGAAGCAACTTTAGCTAACTAACCTGATTATTTTCCAAGATTTCATCAGGTCAATGGTCGAAAATCCATTTCATTCACTTCGCGGTCAATTTTA
This sequence comes from Magnolia kwangsiensis, assembly GCA_037074715.1. Classification (NCBI taxonomy): domain Eukaryota; kingdom Viridiplantae; phylum Streptophyta; class Magnoliopsida; order Magnoliales; family Magnoliaceae; genus Magnolia; species Magnolia kwangsiensis. The sequence goes on along the minus strand of CM073574.1, from coordinate 101,219,562 downwards.
ATCGGTTTGCAGTCAATTTCAATCAAATTTAGATGGCTTGGATTGTCGTGTAGCTATGCCGTGTACGATGGAAGAATTCCCTTCATTTTTTAGTCAGTGTTGTACTAAAAAAGAAGAGAAAATGGGCTTTATTGTTATACACTGTTAGCATGGCGATTCATATATAGGTGTAACAATTATATACGACATAGGAAAATAGTAAAATTATGTTTGCAAAAATGATGATTCATATGCGGGGCAAACTAGAAATCGCACGGGGAAAACTATAAATTAAGTGGGGCAAACATGAAATTCAGTGGGGGAAACTGGAAATTGAGCGGGGCAGACATGAAATTCAGCGGGAGAAACTGGAAATTAACTGAGGCAAACATCAAATTGGAGAGACAAATTGAAAATTAAGTGGGGCAAACATGAAATTGAGTGGGGAAAACTTGAAATTGAGTGGGGAAAGCATGAAAATGAGCGAGCAGGGCAAGCATGAAAATGAGCGGGACAAACATGAAAATGAGCAGGCCAAACATGAAATTGAGCGGGGCAAGTGGGGCAAGCATGAAAATGAGCGGGGCAAGCATGAAAATGAGCGGGGTAAACATGGAATTGAGCGGGGCAAGCATGAAAATGAGCAAGGAAACCATGAAAATGAGCAGGGCAAGGATGAAAATGAGCTGGGCAAACATGAAAATGAGTGGGGCAAACATGAAATTGAGTGGGGCAAGCATGAAAATGAGCGGGGCAAACATGAAAATGAGCAAGGAAAAAATGAAAATGAGCGGGGCAAACATGAAATAGCCATCTAGTTTAAATCAGTTGGGCTATAATCCACTGTTAATCGTATGATAAACTTTAAAGTATTAAGTGAGTATAAAATCCAACCCTTTCAATAGTTTAGCCCCAACATGAGGATCATTCATTATAATGATTGTTAGTATTTACCTATCAAGTGGTCCACACCATATAAAACAATTAGTATGCATTGGTAATCGATGACCATACAACTGGATATTAAGGAGTTATGGAAAAAGGGCGATTCTTATGATGGTCAACCTATTAGAGGGTTTAGATGTCATATAAACATGAAAGGTTGGAAGTTACTAGTGGTTGGACCTTGATATATAGTCCAAACCGTTGGATGTGAAACTTAAAAAAAGGGGACTCAGATTCGGCAGTGTGCATTAATATTGCACTAGAGGTGCTCTGTGGCCCATTATAATGCATGCATTTTGTCCACACGGTCCATCCAATTTTCCATATCATGCTTGCCCTGCTCATTTTTATGTTTACCCCGCTCATTTTCATGCTTGCCCCACTTATCCCGCTCATTTTCATACTTGCTCCGCTCATTTTCATGTTTGCCCTGCTCATTTTCATGGTTGCCCCGCTCATTTTCATACTTGCCACGCTCATTTTCATAGTTACCCCACTCATTTTCATGTTTGCCACGCTCATTTTCATGCTTACTCTTGCTCGGATGGTAGACTCTTAGGATCCTTACTCCCTGTAAGTAAATCATTCTAGTTTAGGATTCTTACTCTTGCTCAGGTGGTAGACTCTTAGGAGTTTCAACACCCGGTCAAGCGTTCGAGTATTCACACGTGGTGAAATTCCACTAGTGTGAGTGCATGGAGGTGTGTGTGCTTGTGTAAAAAAAAGAAAAAAAAACATTCTAATTTAAGAGATATGCTTGTTAAATAAATAGACAAAGAAATGAATTAAAAGATAGAAAAATAATTTTATATACTTATATATGCATATTTACATAATTATGTATTAGAGAAAAATGTAAGAGAGAAAAAGTTCTCTCTGTTAAAAAATAAAAATAAAAATCTGCTAGATAGCTGCGGCACTGCCGTCGAACCGGCGGTAGTGCCGTGACTGTTTGTGCTTTTTTTTTTTTGCTAGGTTGCTTTCGTGGGTCCTATCATGAGGTCTGTGTTATATCCAAACCGTCCATCTATTTGGCTAGCTCATATTAAGGCTTGAGACAAAAAATAAGATAGATTTAACTATCAAGTGGACCACACTGTAAAAGGCAGTGGGGAATTGAATGTCTACCATTGAAACCCTTTCAGGGGTTACAGAAGTTTTGGATCATTATGAAATTTGTTTTTCCTCTTCATCCAGGTCTTTGTGACCCTATGAATGAACTTAGAAGGGGAGGATTTCTCACAAACATCACAGTGGGCCCCACCTGAGTTCCCATCGACGGATCGTCCGTCAGCGCTTGTCTCTGCACGTCGGCATGAGGAAGGCAAGGGTATTTTCATCCTCAAATTCAGTGTTCGTACGAGGAGGTCTAAGTGCATATGTTAAGTTTGTATTGCTTCATAAAAACCACTGGATAAAAGGTGGGGTCCACAGTCATAAATTTCTCTTTCATTTATTTTGTTATTCTACTCCCATCTCATGGTTGTTTAACACCTTTTGAAAGTGGCGGTGGATCTTTCTCCATGATGTACGGATATCTAGAAGCAGATTGCATATTGAGTAAACTCTGCAAGCTAACCTTATATATATATATATATATATATATATATATATATATATATATATATATATATATATAACACGCACACACACACCACCACACACTCACACCGTAGTGGGATTTCACCACCTATGGGTACTCGAACCCTCAACCAAGTGTTGAAACTCCTGAGAGTATACAGATGGGTGTGTGTGTGTGCACGGGGCGGGGGAATGGTAATATAAGGTCGACCTCATGAGAACTTCCCATGAGATCGAGCTGTGTGGGCCCCACCATGATGTGTGTCAAACATGGACACCATGTATTTGATGGGTCCCTTTTAGGTCATGGGATATCCCAAAAATTAGCTGCAAATGGAATTCAAGCGGGCCATACCATCTAAAATCATGTGAAGATATGCCTAAAATATATAAAAGCACTTGGTGGGCCCCACATGAGTTTTGGATGCAGCTGAAACTTAGTCTGACTCCTCATACAAGTGGGACATACACATTGGATGGTTTAGATTTGTAAACCACATCTTAATGGGCCAAGTAAATGATTATAAATGTTTTAATGGGAGGATAACCTCCATGGTGCATCTGGTTGATGGGGTAGATGTTTAACACACATCATGGTAGGGCCACAACCTCATAGTAAAATTTCCATATATGTATATATATATATATATATATATATATATATATATATATATATATATATATATATATATATATATATATATATATATATATATATAAGTTCCATGTAGTCGAGCTCATGGGAACTTCCCATGAGGTTGAGTTGTGTGGGTCACAGTATACACACACACACACACACACACACACACACACACACACACACACACACACATATATATATATATATATATATAAAAGTTCTATGCGGTCGAGCTCCTGGGAACTTCCCATGAGGTCGAGTTGTGTGGGCCCCACCGTGATGCGTGTCTAACATATACCCCATCAATCAGAAGCACCATTCCATGGTGGGCTCGTGGCTTAAAAATCAAGTCAATCCGTGACTTTTGTGGGCCACACCATATATAAAAATTAATAGGGATTACCCTCCATTAAAACATTCATAATCATTTGTTGGGCCCACAGAGATGTGTTTCACAAATCCAGCCCATCCATTATGTGTGTCCCACTTGGATAAGGGGTCAGACCAAGTTTTAGATGCATTCAAATTTTAGGTGGGCCTCACCAAGTGCTTTTATATGTTTTAGGCATGTCTTCACATTATTTTAGATGGTATGGCCCACCTGAGTTCCGTATATAGCTAATTTTTAGGATATCCCATAATTTAAAGGGGACTCATAAAATGCATAGTGTTGATGGTCGACATGCATCACAGTGGGGCCCACACAGCTCGACCTCATGGGAAGTTCCCATGAGCTTGAAATTGCGATAATGACCGCTCTAGTAGAAGTAGGAATAAGTCAAACTGTCCTAGAGAGTGGTGAATAGGACTTTATAAAATTTTATACCAACTTAAAATCCCATTAACCAAATGTTGATCTAATATGGAACTATCAAGATATCTTCAATTTACTCTAATGACTTCCATGCCAAATAGAGGATCCAATCACAAGACTATTCAATATTTAACCAATATATAAACTTAGTCTATGATGGATGAATATGTGACTGTGTGTGGGATGTGGTTCTTATCAGTTCTAAATAATCATGTTAACATGCTTCATGAGAACATTCAAAGTAAACACAATAGAGTAATATGCAAATAATAATCCTAAACACAGTCATTTATAGTGGTTCAGCTACGTGCCTACTCCACTCCTGGCGAACGTGCTCAACCCTTGAGTGTACCAGATTTCACTAACAGAGATTTCAAATCAGATTTACCTCAATCCATTACAACCTACACAATGTTGACTCTAGGACCTAAATAAGATACCTAAGACGTGCCTACACAAGACACAAGTTTATGCCCTACACAAGAGCAAAGGTCAACGCAAAACACTTAAGTTTTATGCCTTACACAAGAGCAAAGGAACCGCATAAGGAACCTCCATTTTAGGGCACATAGGCCAATGATCCACATAAGGAACCTTCATTTTAGGCCACACAGGCCAATGATCCACATAAGGAACCTAGAGTTTATGTCCTACACAAGAGTAAGGGTCAACACACAACACTCACACGTGCTCTCCCGTCAGAGGCCTCCTATGAGGACTTAAAAGGGTTGAGAAGCACCTGTGACCCAAACCTATATAAGGAATGATCAATAGGGTCTCTGGACTCTAATGACTTATAGATAAGTAGATGAGCCCCGTTAAGCACGTTGATGAAGATCTCCTCCTTGATGATGAAGATTCTTTAGCTCCCTTAATCCACAATACTTGATCATGTTCCAATAAAAGCGACGGGTTTAGTCAAGGTTATGTTAGAATCTTACTCTAATAAATATTTTCCTATTCTAGAGGAGTGATTCCAAGCATTCAAGGTATCCGAGCTCAATGATTTGCCATTAAGATAGTAGCTGAATGATCCTTGAATGGGGAAGTTCATTCCTCAATCCAGTCTATTGAATGTCAATGATGAGTGTGGATTGAAGGATGAACTTCCATAAGAAAATGAGCTTAAGGTAGGTATTATGTAAAAATCTCTTAAAGTTCTCTCTATTTTTCTCACTGTAGCAACCAAGAGCAAGCTTCGTATATATATGCAAAAAGTCCCAACAATAATAAATATGTCAAAATCTAACTGAGTTCAATCTCATCGGGTCTGACTCGATATCATCGAATGTATACTTTCGATGCCATCGAATTAGGGTTTGAACATGCGAACTCAGCTGAAGCACATACCTGGAACTTTTTGACTAAAGATCGATGTCATCGAACATGTGTTGATGTTATCGAATTTTAAATTCTGATCTCATTGACAGTGGTTCATATAATGATCTTTTCAAGGAATATTTTGAGAAAGCTTGCTGGACACTTTTTGACCCAATTCAATGATATTGATCCCATATTGATTTCATTGATTTTTGAATTACGATCATATCGAGAGAATATCGATTCCTCAATCATTCAAATAAGATTTTCCTTTTCAAGTTTGTTGGAACAGTTTTGTCTCGATTCTATCGCATCGAATCTATATCGATATTATTGTGATTTGAATTTCGATGACATCGATGTGGGTTTCGATCCCTCGAACATTTAGATATTTTTCTTTCAAAAACTCGCTGGACACAACTTGTCCCATTTCGATGACATCGATACCGTGTCGACATATCGAGATTTGAATTTCAATGATATCAATTGTCTTTCGATTCCTTGAGCAATATCAAGAATACCTCGAGCAATATCAAGAATATTTTTCAAGCCTTTGCTTGATAGAGCTCTGAGAATTTTAATATCATCGATTGTCCTTCGATATCATTGACTATCCTTTGATATCATCGATATTTGAAATTTGATGTTATCGAAGGTACTTTTGATTTATCGAATATTTTGTCCAAAATACTTTGTGGTTGCTAGACATAAAGAGGACTCAATTCGATGTTATTGAGACCAGTTTGATTCATCGAGATTGAGTGTTTGATTGTATTAACCAAGAATCGATGATATCGAAGTTGGTTGAAAACTTAGATAATTTTTCATTTTAAAACTAGGTTTTCAGACTTTTAACCCCTATTTTGTTCTAAGCTTTTTAAGGAGTTATATACCTGGGTGTTTTGGGACACGGGATGTGAGGCTAAGTTTACCTGTGATGAGCTCTGAACATACATCCGATTAAGGCAATGTCTTGAACAATCTTCATATGGCGCCCGCCTGACTGATTGAATCAATACCCACATTAATTGACAAACTAGAGCACTTTCAATCTCCCCCTTTGTCAATTACATGACAAAAATATCTAAAACACACCTAGAACAATATCCTAAATTGTGTGTACATGAACTTTACACAATTTTACAAAGATACTATGGAGTTCACACACAATCTTGATTCAAGTAGCTGCTCTCCCTATCTTCTTGCAATTGCTCCCCCTATCACTTGCATCACCATGCTTAAAACCATATATCTAGAGTGTTCTCATGGTGGGATTTGTTCTCCTCCTTTTTGTTAGTCATTGACAAAGGTTAGTATATACCAAGAACAGATCGAATGACTGAAGTTGACATTAAAGAAATTAGGAGAAATAAGGCAATAGGAGAGCCATGTGGGGAATAACTCATAACAGAGAAATCTTAGTCCATAGAATAAATGATCAACAGTTTCTCGCATATAAACATATCCTCAAAAAGTAGTTAATATTCCATAGATGACAACTGATACATAGATATGCATGAGAATTTAAAGTACTAAAAACATTCTTTCACAGCATAATTAAACCCTTTCATGGACAGTTAAGCGGTAATCATCATTCCATAACTAGTATGCATTCCCATAGAAATGTAAAGTCAGAGATATCATCATGTATGGAAATATATATTAAGCGTAATCAAAAGTAACTACCCAAGCTTGGGAGAAGATAAGCATCCAAAAATATATCATCCAGCCCATCCATGGGCACACATAATATCAATCAAAATCACCCAGCCCATTCTTGGGCACATTTCTCCCAAAAAGAAATCCAACCAATTTTCCCAATTATGGGATATATCAGACAGTATCTAATCCTAAAAAAAAATATCCCAATATTTTCAACATCTTTAGTCCTTCTAAGGACCAAACAAACACATCAAATTATTAGACTGTACAAGTCAGTGGACCATCACATACACTCATAAGTGCTTAGGACAACCAAAAAGATATCCATGCCCTAAGCATGAGTGATGAACATGTGTATGTGATGGGGCAATCAACAAAACTACAACGCTGAGCTGGATGGAGCAGTGTCTTCACGGCGGCACATCAATAGATTGACGATCTACTGTGCCGTATGCTGTAATCCAGCCACCATCCTCTCCAAGCCTGAGTGCCATTCATCTTGTTTAGCAAGCCTGTCCTCAATCCGTGCCACTTCTCGCAAGGTTTCCTCGACCCGATCTTGACGTAATTTATATCATTGAGTCTACGCAGAATCAGGCGTAGTTAGAACAGGTCGAGGTTCCTGTGGTTCTCCTTCAGTCGACACTGCTCCTTCCCCCATTTCTGCTTCTCCTTGTATCTCTTCCTCGGGTTGTCCTATAAATTGATGGAACTTAAGGTCCATCTTTCGAATGTTGACCTTGTTGAAATGTTGTTGTGGACGCTTAGGATCATTCGTCACAGGAAGTCCCATTTCATTGCTCATCACATGGATGATGTGAGTGAATGGAAGGCGAGTTGCTCAAGAGGTGTGAATAACAGTAGCCAACTGATGTACTATGAGGGTAGGCAGGCACAATTTGATACTAGAAGCGATGCTATACACAACAAAGACCATGAAGCTAGTAAGATTAACTCGATTGGTTCCCCTTGGATACACATTTGTTAAGAAGATCCCATGAAAAACCTGATATTTCGGTTCCATATATTTAGCTTTGAGTGCATTTCCTTGATACCAGGGAATATCTCTCCCATTCCACAAAAATTTAGTTACTTTGGATCATACAATAGGATCTTCCATATCAAGATCAGACATACCAATTAGAGAAAGAGTGAGACCAAGTAATTTTGTGACAGACTCAGTAGTGATTTCAACGTTCATCTCCCCAACCGTGACTGTGATCGATGGAGGCTTAAGGATAGGGGAATGACAATAAGAGAGAAAAGGATAGGTCCTTTCATCATGACATGGTCCTTCGAAATCCAAAATAGGTGACCAATTAACCGCTGATAGGAGGGATTCTAGATCAAAACGATGAATACATTCCCTGTCTACTTGACGTTCATGCACAAGCCTCCTGCCCAAGTATTTTTCCAAAATATTAGCGTGTGGTGGAGGGATGTTAGCGTCTGGAGGAGGAGCATGTGCAACAGCTGTGGCCTCGCCATGGGCCAACTATCTAGTTGGGGTTCCATGGCAGAAAGCTGGCGACTGGGAAGCTCTGGCTCTTTCTCATAGGGCCAGAGACTTTTGCTGAGTAGGTCATGAGTTTCTCCAATGATTAGAGCTTTTCCCTTATCTTTATACATGGATTGGGATTGGAATAAAAAATTTGTGATGAAAAACAAGGTGAAGATACCAAAGCCCAACTGGAATACCGAATGAGAGGAAGGGAAAAACTGAAATCAATGACCTTAGAAAGTCTCAATCAAAGGATGAATACCTTGAGTGAAGAGAGTGAAAAATGCCTAGGGGACTTCAGATTTTGGATGAAAGCCACTCCTTCTTCGTTAATGGCGGTAGAGAGCCCTTGGGAAGAAGAAATCCCCAAAAACAGAACAAAAATTCCCGCTCGCCCGACTTTTATCGGGCGGGATTTGTCGATATCATTGATTTAGTTTTGATGATATCAAATGCCCTTTGATGATGTCATCGAGGAGGTGTTTGATGATAGATCTTCATGTGCGACGCTTCTAATTTTGAAGGATTGTCGATGATATCGACATATTATTGATATCATCGATGAGTCATTCCATTCATCGACTGACTTATTGAAGTAAAAGATATGATATTGATCTGAGTACTTCGATAATCTATCATATATTCATATTATAAAATATGATCATATCAACTTGTATACATAGAAAATTTTGTACAAAATGTTGTGATAAACATTTCTAGTGTTTATATTCAAAAAGAATTTTTAAGGAATATTATCCTCAGATATATCATGATAATCACAGAAATACATCATTTCACACACATTTGTCCAAGGCTTAGATGTTGTAGCCTGGACTCATTATTTGTGCTCCCATACTATTAGGCATAAGTATTATCCTTCCCGTTGCCTCTAATGGCATAACATTGATCATTAGTGCAAAGACCTTTCATAATTAATTTTCCTGATAGGTCCAAGATCTTGCACTTTTGTGGGGAGAATGTTACCACATGCTTATTGTCACATATTTGAGAAATACTTAAAAGGTTATGTGTCAGATCTTCTACAGAAAATGCATTCTCATTTTTTAGCATCTCTAATCCAACGATAGTTCCATTTCCTAGTACCTTAGTGGTGCTTCCATCACCAAAGGTGACCTTCCCTTCATCAAGATTTGAATAGTTGGATAGAGGAGTTTTGTCACTTGTGACATGTCTTGAGCACCCACTATCCAAGTACCACTTAGTATTATTGCCTGTTTTTGGATTTAAGTGAGTTACTAGGCAATTTTTCTTTTCTTTCACTACCCATTTTGTGCCAGATTTACCTGAAGGTATTATTTTTTTACTTTGCTTTGAACTTGTTTGGGTATGTTGAGTAGTTGAATCACTTTTCCTTGTTTCATTAATTCATTTGTTTTCTGATTTAGTTGAGCTACCTAACTGAGTAGCTCCTCCATATTCTTAGTTATTTTAGGTGGAGACGGAAGTGTCTTACCTCTTGCCATGTACTTTGGTGAGCTCTTGATAGTTTGTATCATTTTTCTGGTTAATTTGTATTTTCCTGTAAGGTTCAAATCGGAATTGGATTGAGTTCTCCCAGTAGTGAGGCATTCAAATTTATAATGACCTACATCTCCACATGAATGACAAATAGGAGTACCCCTTATATTGCTTCCTGATGCAACAATTTTCTTAAGAACTGTACCAGTGAGACTTGATTTAAAATTTTCATATCCTAATCCTCTCTTATCTTTTTGTGGTCTCCCCATCCCTAAAAGTCTTTCTAATTTTTCACTACTTTGGAAGAATTTGTAACTAAGTTCAACAGACTTTTTAGATTTTTCTGCATCAAAGATAAGTGTGTGATTTTCATTCTTAAGATGCATGTTTTCATCCTTCAATAGTTTTTTTGTTTGTTTAGTTTTTCAAACTCAGATTTGAGATACGAATTTTCTTTCCAGCCTATCATTTTCTGAGTGGTATTGCCGAAGATCATTCATCAAGTGTGTATTGATTTCTAAAGTTTTATCTAGATCCATTTGCAGCAATTTATTTTTATTTTCATTTATCCCAAGTCTTTTAAGGACATTGATGCTATGTATGTAGAGTTGATTATAGGCATCCTGTGAATTATCATTTTCTTCCTCTTCTTCTTCTTTCTCCTCATCTGATGGAAGTGTCCCTTCGACTCGCGGTTCATCAATTTCCTTGGTTATCAATGAAATGTTTGTGGGTGTGGAGGCCATGAGTATTTTTAGGCATTTCTGGTCTCCATCACTCTCTGAATCACTAAAATCAGAGTTTGATTCTTCAGTGTCATCCCAAGTGGCTGCCATGCCCTTTCCCTTAGTCTTTTTGGTGGGACATTCAGTGGACAAGTGTCCAAACTTCCTGTAGTTGTAACACTGAGGCTCTCTGGACTTTTTAGAAGATTTGCCTATATTGTGTTTATTGTCCAAATGTTTACTTTGTATGGCCGGCCACGGTTTTTGTTGAAAAACTTTTTGAATTGTTGAGCCAAGAGGGCCACTTCCTCATCTTCATTTTCTCTCTCACTCTCCTCCTCATTAGTGATGGAGTGTTTTACAGCTTTGAGTGCATTAATTTCGGATTTAGGAGTTGGCTTGATGTGAAGTTTGAATGTTTGTAAGGAACCTACTAGTTCTTCTACTTTCATTTTGTCCATGTTTCTACATTCTTCAATGATAGTTACTTTTGAGTTAAAATGTTTCGATAGGGATCTTAGAATTTTCCTGTAGATTTTTGGGACCGGAACTTTCTTTCCCAATTCACCCATGGAATTACATATGATTTTTAACTTCGTAAAGAATATCATAAAGGTCTCGTGCTCCTCCATTCTTAGATGTTCAAACTGTGATGTTAGGAGCTGCAGCTTGGATCTTTTCATTGTGCTGGTTCCCTTATGAGTTATTTCCAGCAAATCCCATGCTTCTTTAGAAGTACCACACATGCTAATTTGATTAAAGACTTCTTGGGACACGACACAGTAAATGGCATTCATTGCTTTCGCTCCAGCAGTCTGTTTCTCTTTGTCATATGTAGTCCACATCTCTTTGGATTTAGGTTTGGAGACAGTTGTGCCATTTTCAAGTACCAATTGATCAGTTGGGGGCAAATATCCATTTTCAAAAATCATGATCTAAAGATCTCATAAAGTAGTGCATCCTAGCCTTCTAGTAAGCATAATTGGAACCATCAAATGCAGGAGGTCTACTTACAGATGAGCCCTCTCCTTTGGTCATGATTCCAACTTCAGTCAAGATCACTCTCTAGGCTGTGAACCCCTTAAGAGAGACCCGCTCTGACACCAATTGAAATTACGATAATGACTGCTCTAATAGAAGTAGGATAGGTCAAAGTGTCCTAAAGGGGGGTGAATAGGACTTTATAAAATTTTATGACAATTTAAAATCCCATTAACCTAATCTTGATCTAATATGGAACTACAAGATATCTTCAATTTAACTCTAATGGCTTTCAAGCCAAATAGAAGATCCAATCACAAAACTATTTAATATTTAACCAATATATAAACTTAGTCTATGATGGATGAACTATGTGACTGTGTGTGGGATGTGATTCTTATCAGTTCTAAATAATCATGTTAACATGCTTCATGAGAACATTCAAAGTAAACACAATAGAGTAATATGCAAATAACAATCTCAAACACAGTCATTTATAGTGGTTCGGCTACGTGCCTACTCTACTCCTAGTGGACGCACTCAACCCTTGAGTGTACCGAATTTCACTAACGGAGGTTTCAAATTAGGTTTACCTCAAACCATTATAACCTACGTACACAAGGTTTACTCTAGGACCTAGATAAGGTACCTAAGACATGCCTACACAAGACACGAGTTTATGCCCTACATATGAACAAAGGTCAACACGAAGCACGTAAGTTTTATGCGCTAGACAAGAGTAAAGGATCCACACAAAGAACCTCCATTTTAGGCCACACAAGTTAAGGATCCACACAAGGAACTTCCGTTTTAGGCCACACAGGCTAATGATCCACACAAGGAACATAAATTTTATGCCCTACACAAGATGAAGGGTCAACACATAACACCCACACATACTCTCCCGTCGGAGGCCTCCTATGAGTACTTGAAAGGGGTGAGAAGCACCTGTGACCCAAACCTACATAATGAATAATTAATAGGGTCTCTGGACTCTAATGACTTACAGATAAGTAGATGAGCCCCATTAAGCACGTTGATGAAGATCTCCTCCTTAATGATGAAGATTCTTCAGCTCCCTTGATCCGCAACATTTGATGATGTTTCAATAAAGGCGACGGGTTGGGTCAAGGTTATGTTGGAATCCTACTCTAATAAATATTTTCTTATTCTACAGAAGGAGTGATTCAAAGCATTCAAGCATTCATGGTATTCGAGCTTAATGATTTGCCATTAAGATAGTAGCTGGATGATCCTTGAATGGGGAAATTCATTCCTCAATCTACTCTATTGAATATAATGATGAGGGTGGATTGAAGGATAAAGTTCCATGAGAAAATGAGCTTAGGGTAGGTAATATGCAAAACTCTCTCAAAGCTCTCTCTATTTCTCTCACTATAGCAACTAAGAGAAAGCTTCCTATATATAGGCAAAAAGTTCCAACAGTAATAAATATGTCAAAGTTTAACTGAGTTCGATCTCATCGAGCTTAACTCGATGTCATCGAACACATACTTTTGATGCCATCGAATTATGGTTCGATGATGAGAACTCATTTGAAGCACATACCGGAAACTTTTTCATTGAAGATCGATGTCATCAAACATGCACCGATGTTATCAAATTTTGAATTTTGATCTCATCGAAAATGGTTTGATATAATGATCTTTTTAAGGAATATTTTGAGAAAGCTTGCTGGACACTTTTTGACCCAATTTGATGATATCGATCCCATATCGATTTCATCGATTTTTGAATTAAGATTATATCGAGAGGATATCGATTCCTCGATCATTCACATAAGATTTTCCTTCTCAAGTTTGTTGGAACAGTTTTGTTCCAATTCGATCGCATCGAGTCTATATCGATATTATCATGATTTGAATTTCAATGACATCGATGTGGGTTTCGATTCCTTAAACATTTAGATGTTTTTCTTTCAAAAACTCGCTAGACACAACTTGTCCCATTTCGATGTCATCAATACCGTTTTGATATTATCAAGATTTGAATTTCGATGATATCGATTGTCTTTCGATTCCTCGAGCAATATCAAGAATATTTTTCAAGCCTTTGTTGGATTGAGCTTTGAGACTTTCGATATCATCAGCTATGCTTCGATATCATCGACTATCCTTTGATATTATCGATATTTGAAATTTGATGTTATCGAAGGTACTTTCAATTTATCAAATATTTTGTTCAAAATACTTTGTGGTTGTTGGACATAAAGAGGACTCAATTCGATGTTATCGAGACCGTTTCGATTCATCGAGACTGAGTGTTCAATTATATTGACAAAGAATCGATGATATTAAACTTGGTTGAAAACTTAGAGAATTTTCCATTTTGAAACTAGGTTTTCAGACTTTTAATGTAACGACTCGAAAAAATTTCGTACTAAGACCCAAGTACCACCTCGATCAGAAATAATTTAGGATTAATTCTCTTGAAAATTGAACCTAAGTTACCTAGTGCTAAGTTAGTCTGGCTGTGAAATTAGTGCTGTTCACTTTAAATATGTTCTGCAAGACTTAAATCTTACAGAATCAATGACGCTATAATACCCTGAAATCTAGGATCCAACTCTAAACCCTGTTGTTCCCGAGAATGTTTAGTAACTTTGTATTGATTCTAAACTGTGCATTGAGAGTCCGATATCTATAATCTTAGACCGTTATGACCGCTTAGTTGGACTTGACCATCCTTTCAAAAATCAAGCCCAACTGATGTCCTGACACAATTTTACTGAGTCCGGAGTGAAGAGAGTGAGAAAAAGGAAAAATATTCAGAAAATTAATTATATTATTATGAAATCTGGCACGGTTCACTTGTGCGTTATTTTTAAGCAACTGTGGGAATTCGACCAAATTTCACCCTCGGATCAGGAAAGTTGGCCCTTTCATGTCATAGAGCTTGTAGCCCTGATTTAGGTTCGGTGACCGTTGAATTGAAACTGGTCCGCCACGGACAACCTGGATATCTGATCGGACTGAAAGCTTAACTTATTAAAGATCCAATGCTAGTGAGCTTAAGTCCGACTGCATTTGATCAGAGGACCTCCAGAAATGCTCCGTTGGATCAGAAAGGACCCGATTTGGGTATAACCTAAGTATACCTTGACTTAAGGTCTGTTTTGGTTATGTTTGGGTGTATAAAAGGGCCTTAAAACCTTAGCTTTCTAACCCATACGAATTTCCCAAACCCTAGAGATTTGAGGGAAAGAAAAGAGAGAGAAAGTATGGGAGAAGCAGGTGAAACTCCGTAGGATTCTTCCTAACCCATCTGTACTTTGAACCAACATTTCTGAATCATTCTTCCGACGATTCTAATTCCATTTTTGGGTAAGTTAATCTAACCCTAACCTGTTTTGAAGCCTAGACTAGCTGAGGTAGAGTTCTAGCTAACCTGTTTCATGCCATAGGTAGCGTACCTGTCGTTGACAAAGACATATCGTCTGAATCATCCTAGATACGTCTTTTCTGGTTTAAGGTGAGGATTTTATACGCTTAGGTTATGGTTTTCAATCCTTTCAATGATGGTTAATGATTTATTCATGTTGTGAATGCAATTACATATGCCAAATATGTTATCCATTTTACTTTCCGAATACGTATGCTATATATTGTAAATACCGTATTTCATGTATATGTTAGAATACACGTATGCGTATAGAATTTGCTGATTTGCTTGCCATGATAAATTGTCGTTGTGATATGCTTAATATGTATGCGGTAACTCCTTGGTGAGAGGACTTGCCCTAATTTGCAACGGTGTCGACATATGTGATGTATGTTGAATAGTGTAAGCTAAGCATTTGTATAAATATCTGAATCAGATGGTAGTTAGTATAATGAGCATGTTAAGATGGTTGAGATATGGATTTCAACCGTAGTATTTTTGTGTATGATTCCCTCCATGAATCATGTAACTTAGGTTGTCCATGCTAATTGAGTGTATGATTTCCTCCATGGATTGTGTACTTAGCTAAATCATGTTAAATGTGTGTATGTATTCCTGCATGTACTGCTCACATTCAAGTTATACTTCATGATTGTTTATATGAATACAAAATATGAATCATATGCTAGTTATCAGCTTTGTTTGTGAATGGGGCTGTATTACAGTCTAGGCAATAGAAAAATGTTCCGTAAATAGTGGTTGAGGTTGCTTTCGCCACACAAGATGAGTTTTGTGACTCTGAGTCGTGCTTGGGGTGTTCGGCAGTGGTTAGGCCACATGGAGTGCTAATGCATTCCATGTCATTCAACTCAACATGCGCTTAGCCTAGTTGAGCTTATCAACTAACCCGATTGACCAATGCTTGTTCACCATATTTGGTCGCCACTGTTTGAACCTAAGGCACTGAGCTTACCAGTGAAATTCCCGTAACCATGGTACCAAGATCCCTTAAGACTCATGAGCCGGACATGGTGGTATGGGACACCGTGGTTGTGCTGTCGGCCTACGTTGGGGCCACAAATCTCCCCGTAGTGACCAGTGAGCACCTTACTCTAAGCAGATTATGGTGGTATGGGACACTATATTCTTGCTGTCAGCCTACACTGATTGGTAACGAGCCCTCTGTAGTGACCCTGAGTTTATCCTGACACCGCATGAGGACGACGAGTCCTGATGCAGTCTCAAGGATATAAATAGGCCTGTATTGATAAGGTGATGGGGGAGAGGAGCAACGATTACGCGCAACAGCCCTTGCAGCGACCTAGAACCATAATATCGTATGAGATTCGTATGACTGACGACCCTAGAATGGATCAATGTTGAAAAATGATACAAGGGAGGTATCTTAGCTTCCTAATCCTGCTGTATGAAAAGGACTAATAAGAACTTGGTAATCATATTCATAACACTGCATTACATGTGCTAACGACGTTGGTGATAGAGCACTGAGGAAGTGAGTCATGCCATCGTTAGATGTTGTCGCAAAGGGGATTGTGGTGAGGGCATGCATCATTCTTCATATCATCCTTGCATTAACAAGAGATCTAGGACTTGTGTGATTGTACTACCTTATCATTACTGCTTGATTGGATTGATAACATGTTAACTTTTGCTATATAGTACTACTGAGTTGATCACTCACGCCCACATTCTAGGACGGTTTTTAAACACCAACCAGACCCTGACTTAGCTGCAGGAGATGGCGATGCTTGCGAGGCGGAACCAAACTTCGACGAGGACGAGGAGGCGTTCTCTTACATGCAGTTCTCAGGCGGGTTCATGTGAGCCTTGTCCTAACTAGCGGGGATCATTTTATGGGATATGTATTGGATTAGTTTGATCAGTTCATGTATGTATTTTGAGACATAGTTGTATGTATATTACCTTGGGCAAAGCACACATCATTTGGAGATTTACTTTGAATTATATATGCATTTAAGTCTTCCGCTTGCATTTCCTCAATATCCCTTAATTATGTCTGCTATCTGGCTTGATCTATTTCATGTTTTATGCATTCTTACAGTCAACATACAATTATCATCAAATATGTTGCATAAGTGATGTTTTGGGACTCGGGAGCTGAGTTATGCTCGACCCCCAAATTTCAGGGCGTTACATTTAATCCCTATGTTGTTCTAAGCTTTTTAAGGAGTTATATACCTGGTTGTTTTGGGACATGGGATGTGAGGTTAAGTTTACCTTTGATGAGCTTTGAACACACATCCGGTTGAGGCAATGTCTTGAATGATTTTCATATGGGGCCTACTTGACTCATCGATTCAACACTCATGCTAATTGACAAACCAGGGCACTTTCCGAGCTCTGACCGTGTAGAACCTTTTCCATGCACACACACATATATCTAAATGCTTGACTGGACACCAGTTCCCACGCAACTCATGCGAATTTTTTTTAGAACTTATCATACGTGATATGAGTCTAAAATCTGAACGGTCCACATGATAAATCACCACAGGAAACCCAGGGCCTAACTTTTACTTTGATCCAAAGCTTTGGTGGGCCATGGAAAAATAAATTAGTTTCCTTCGTTTATTTGTATCTCTCTTTACTATGGTCCACCAGAGTTTTAGATCATGGTGAAAATTGGTACCCTAGGGTTTTATGGGATGTCGTATGTCATGCCCCAAACTCGGAAACCAAGCTCACAAAATTCTCAATCATCGAATCCTGTGCCGACAACCTCCGTAGTACCCCATTCTCGGCTCTTAGCATCCATACACCAGATTTCAATCCTGGGATCCTACAAGGAGGATTTTTCAATATACATTTACTCGTAATAAGCATCACCACAAGTTTACTTGAATCATAAAGACAACATCGTCATCACATATCCACTAATATAAACATTTGAATATGTCAAAATCAAAGTTCCAGAAGTCAGCTACATGCTCCAAGCTCCACGCTGCTGCAACCTAACATCACCTGTACGCATGTATCATGCATAAGCTTATAGAAAGCTTAGAGGGTGATGTAAGTGTGTGCACAAGGTAAGTACCAAGTATTTAATACAGTGCCATAATCATACAATATCAGAAATATTGGTAAGATCATGAATCATATGATATCAGAGTAAGCAGAATACTGACAAGTCCGTCAAACAATATCAGAGTTGGCAATACAGATCAACCATATAAATGAGGAGCCATAAAGAGCCAATATTAGATGTCGAGGATATAATGCAATATATAATTCCTAATGAGTTCATGAATATGGTTAGCCATATTTAGACCATATAAATGTAGAAAACTATAACCCAAAATGCCATATGCCTGCGGATGTAATGCAATATGCGATGCGAATAAAATGACCAAACTAGAGTGTGAGGTCAGGATGATAGGTACGTAGTATCGCAGGCTACGGGGTCTAACACAAGGGACTTATATCCAAACTAGTCCCATACCTAAATTTGAATAGTTAGACTCAATGTGGTAAACTCATGATCTCAGGTTAGTCGTGCGCCCTAACTGAAATCGTGGCATTGCGAAGGTACACGTAAAATAGTTGCACACCACCAGCCTGAGTGGATAGTGAATGAATGAATAAATGAGTACAATGTTGAGTATGTAACTCCTGCTCCATAAATCATTACTGTACATCTCTGGGATTATCATCGGGGTCTAGTACACTCTACATGCAATCGCCGTCCACTGACGCATGACCATGCAAGTCAAAGAGATCTCACTATTCACCTGACCAGTAGTCTGCCAATATCTACTTGGAACGTAGATAGCAGACCCATTCACGAGCTGGTCAAACTCACCCTAGCTATGCCCCCTACCCTCGGGCGGGTAAGGCCACAACCCCTCCCAACCGACCACAACAAAGTGAGAAACGTGACCTCCTGGTATTCGGTACTCGGGTGCTCATGTATCCACTCGGTCTTGACATTGGGGCGTCCTCTGGTACCAAGAGATTTATAGATTTTCACCCAGGGCCATCTATGATGACTCGATGCTAGAACAGATTTCTGGTGTCTCATCTGGCCATCCACAATAAGCCTGTGGAGGCTACGACCCTGATGTTGCTAGGGAATATAGTAATCACAACACATAATGTAAGGTGTATGAGTCATACAATTTAGTCATACATCAATCCTGCACATACTATGCGCTCTTGTGAGATAACCTCTGCCTATCAAGGAGTCTCATAATAACCTACCCAATGACATATGCAATGGTCAACCACATCTCATAACAAACATGCAGATGATGCGTATGGACATGTATCATGATGCTATGATGTCACATATTCATAATCGGTATCAATAACTGACATTGAAAATCGACCTCGACAATGTGGACATTTAACCAACATTGCCCCCAAGGAATGACCCACATAAAGCCTAACATATAGTAAACCCATAGCCTCACACAAGGGCCAAATATACAACAACATGGGCCCCACTCAAGAGCTTAATACACATTACGATGGGCCTTTCACATGGGCCTAACGTACATCATAATGGGCTCCATCGCCTGGCCCTCAAATGCATCATAATGAGCCTCATCACATAGGCCTCATATACATCACATTGGGCCTTAAACATGAGCTGAATACATATCACAATAGGCGTTAAATATGGGCCCCATATACATCACATTGGGCCTCAAAAAGGGGCCGAATGCACATCACAATAGGCCTTAAATATTGGCTGCATAAACATCACATTTGGCCTCAAACACCGGCCGAATACACATCACGATGGGCCTCAAACACGGGCCGCATATACATCACATTGGGCCTCGACAATTGGCCTCGACAATTGAAATTAGCCTCAATAATTGACCTCGACAATCAGATACAATCGGCCTTAATAAGTGAAATTGGTATCGACAATCGGAATCGATCTCGACAATGAAATCGGAATCGGCCTCAACAATTGGCCTCGACAATCGAAATTGGCCTCAACAATCGGAATCAGCCTCGATAATCAAAATCAGACTCGATAATCGGTATCGACAATCGAAATTAGCCTCGATAATCAGAATTGAAATCGGAATTGGAATTAGCCTCAACAATTAGAATCGGCATCGACAATCAGAATCAGCCTTAATAATCGAAATCAGACTCGATAATCAGCCTCGACAATCGAAATCAGTATTGACAATCAAAATCAGCCTTGATAATCAAAATTAGAATCGACATCAACAATTGGCCTTGACAATCGAAATTGGTATCAACAATCGAAATAGGAATCGGCCTCAACAATCAACCTCGACAGTCGAAATCGGAATTAGCCTCAACAATTGAAATCGGTATCGACAATCAGAATCGGCCTCAACAATCAACCTCGATAATTAAAATCAAAATCAAAATCGAAATTGGCCTCAACAATTGGAATCGGTGTTGACAATCGAAATTGGCCTTAATAATCGGCCTCGACAATCGGAATTGGTGAGAATGTGCCTAATAAGGCCTAAGGGAAGGTCATAATGTGGACATCCAACCATCATTTCCTATCAATGTGGACATTTAACCAACATCACTCCCAAATAGTGGCTCATATAGAGCCAAACATAGAGTGGGCCCATGGCCTCATTCAAAGGCCTAATATATGTCATCATGGGGCCTCACTCAAGGGCCCTAAATACATCAAATGGGCAGAATCATATGGGCCGAGTCAAATGGGTCGTATCAAATGGGCTGAATCAAATGGTCTGTATCAAATGGGCCGAATCAAATAGGCCTAACACACAACAGGTGGGCCTTGCACCTGGCCTCAAATACACAACAAGTAGACCCCATCACATGGGCCATAAATACACAACAGGATGACCTTATATAATACAGGCGGGCCCACTGGATGTCACAAAGAATGGATGATCCTAGATACACATCACAGTGGGCTTCCTAGGTAGCCCATTGTCCTTAAAAATAGATGAACATAGTGTATATAACACACATATATATATCATGGTGGATCTCATAAGGTACTGGGGCCCACGACCCTACTGGTAAGATGGATGGGCACTTCGTATACAACACATGGTGGTCCCCCGTCCCAAATAGTGGATGATGTGGATGAATCACATACATCACGGTGGTCCCACGTGACACACTAATGATGATCAGCACCGTCCAAACATTGACCATGTAAATCAGCACTGTCCAAATATTGTCTATGTAAATCAGCACTGTCCAAACGTCGTCTATCACTGTCCAACACAATCTGGACGGTGTGGATGAAATAAATACATTATGGTGCCCTAACAAGGTGGACGACGTGGAAACATATATCATTAAGGTAGAGTCAACGTGAGATGTGAACGGCGGGGACGGAACACATACATTATGTAGGTCCCACATGGATAACACGTGCCACCAAGGCATGCCCCACACATCCAGATGGATGGACGGTGTATATAAGACACATATATCATGTGTGGGGTCCACACGTCCCAAACAAAAGGACGGATGGTCAGGATTTCACGGTCAAAACCACGAAACTTATTGCATCAATGCAGCAGCTATATAGCTAGCATATGGTACACAAGCCAATCTCACCTCCCACCGTCCAGAGGTTGGACGGTGAGGATACAACACATCCATCATGGTGGGGCCACATGTGTGGCCCTCTATAACGTTTATTTTCCATCCAATCTGTTTATAAGGTCACAAAGATCAGAATAAAGAGGAAAAATAATTTTCATATTGATCAAAAACTTCTGTAACCCAAAAAGGGAGTTTCATTGGTGGACGTTCAATCCCATGTTATCTTATGCAGTGTGGACCACCTGAGTTTCATGTATCGCTGGGGACGTCCCATACCAGAAGGGGACTCATCAAATGCATAGTGTAAATGTTGACATACATCATGGTGGGGACTGTTGCTGGGTCCCACAGACCCCAACTGTCTTAAGCAGCTGGATGCTGCCTGAAAGTGCCCTTGCTAGAGCCCTGGTTTGTCAATTAGTGTGTGCGTTGAGTCAGTTCGACTGTAAAGCCTCACAGGAAGATCTATTCAAGTGTCCGCCTCAACCGGATGTGTGGAAGCTCGCCATACGTAAATCCAAGCCTCACATCCCATGTCCCAAAACACCAGGTGATTAAAACCCTTAAAAATAAGTTAGAAATATTAGGGTATTTAGGTAAGTGAACTTTGTTAAACATCAAAAAATCTCTAAGTTTTCTTACCCTGTCGATTGTATCGATATAATCGACCTACGCTGTCGATGTCCTCAGAAGCTGAATCGATCATATCGGATGAGGACGTAATGTGTCCAGCAATCGCATACATATTTGGACAGAATTATCGATATATCGATACACCTATCGATATCATCGATATTTAAATCTTGAGTCAATCAAAAGTGACTCGATAATATCGACAGGTAGATTTTCGGTGCCCTTGTTTTTTAAAGAAAATCTCAAAATCCTTCGATATATCAATGCTCTTCCCAATAAGATCTTAAATTAAATCTCGATACTCTCGGAAGTCCATTGATGATATCGATAGTGGGCGCGCATGTCTTCCAGCAAATATTTCAGGTCACTTTGTATTGTTGATCGAGGGCCACTTGAGGAAATCGATATTCATATGTCGATAAAAATCGAAGGCCGAGTTGATTGCATCGATACTGGACACAAACTGTCCAACGAGCTTACTGGAAAATCCATGAGATTTTTTGATGCATTGACACTGCCTCCGATATCATCGATATACAAATTCGGATGACATCGGTTGACCCTCAATCATATCCTAAAAACTTAAAGTATTTCATGACTACTCTCTCTCATTTATCAAATGTTGATAGATCGATCCAAGTATCGATAGAATCGAAGTTCAAAATCCAATGATATCGACACCTGATCGATCCTATCGACCAGCTGGAAAGAGGTTTCAAAAGCGTATGACATGTGAGTTTGTGTCATCGAGCCGTCGATACTATCGAGAGTATACGCTCGATGATATTGACACTGCTTGATGATATCGAACTCTGTCATAAATGTGACCATTTTATATCCGTTGGAACGTTTTGCCTATATAAAAAGAGACTTGTTCATATTGCTGGTAGAGAAAGAAGAGAGTGGTTTTGTGTGTTTTACCTTTAGATCATATACCCAAAGCCCTTTCTCTCACGGGATTTCATCCTCCAATCCACCCTCATCATTGACAATTAATAGAGTGGATTGGAGAATGAACTTTCACATTCAAGGATCCTTCATCTACCATCTTAATGGAAAATCATTAAGCTGGGATGCCTTGAATGCTTAGATGATTGAATTTCTCTATCTCCTTTATAAGAAAACATTTAGAGAATAGGATTCCATCATAACCTTGACCCAACCCGTTGCCTTATATTGGTACATCATTTGTTGCGGATCAAGGGAGCTGAAGACTCTTCATCAACAAGGAGTAAATCTTCGCCACTACGCTGAAAGGGACTCATCAACTTATCTGTAAGTATCTAGAGTTCAGAGAACCCTTTGATCATTCCTTTGTAGGTTTGGGTCTAAGGTGTTTCTCACCCTTGAAGTCCTCAAGGAGGCCTCCGACGGGAGTGTACGTGGTGGGTGCGTTGTGTGGACCCTTGCTCTATGGAGAGCATAAACATCTGGTTTGAGGTGAACCAATAAAACCTTTGGTTTGAGGTGAACGGGGTAAAACCTTAGGTTTTGAGGTGAATCGAGTGAAACCTCTGTTAGGGTCTTAGGGAAGATCCTTGGCCATTGTGCCTAAACGTGGTGCGATGTGTTGACCCTTGCTCGTGAGAGCATAAACAATCAGCCTCAGTGTAGGTTGTAAAGGTTGAAGGTGAACCTAATTTAAAACCTTAGGTTAGAGGTGAACCATGTGAAACCTCCTTACTGAAATCTGGTACACTCAAGGGTTGAGTGCGGTTACCAGGAGTGGAGTAGACAAGTAGTCGAACGAATATAAAAATGACTATGTTTACGATTACTATTCCCTTATTTGTGTGATTGCTTTATTATTTCAATATCTTAATATCTAAGATCACACCTCACACACATACACATTCATATCCATCATAAACTAGTTTACATTTTGTTTACTTCTTAAATAGTTTGTGATTGGATCCTCTACCAGGCTTGGAAGACAGTAGTGTAACGCCCTGAAAATTAGGGGTCGAGCAGAAACTCAGCTCCTGAGTTCTAACGTATCACTTATGCAACATAGATAACGATGATTGAATGTTGTTCATATTAGTGTAGTAAACATGAGTGGGATTAGACCAAAACAGCATATCATACTCCAGAGACAGTTAAATTTTATAAGCGGAAGACTGTGATAAATATATAAAATGTATAATTTATTGTAAGTCTTAAGAGTGTGAACATGTTACCAAGTTAATTATATACATATATACTCTAAAAATGAAAAAAAAGAATATACATGGGTGCTTAAATAAAATACAAAATATCAAGTGTATTGGCATATAATCAGTAACCCTATATTCCCGTTGATCAGAACCTGCATAGAGGAGAAATCCTCCTCAACATCATAAAGTCCGGCTCTGCTTTGTAAACATCGCCATTATCTGAAACTAAAATAAGGACTAATTGGTGTTTCAAACACTGTCCCGTAACGTGGGAGTGAGTGATCAACTCAGTGAAATTATATAGCAAAGGTTAACATATTATCAATTCAATCAAGTAGTAATGATAAAGCAGTACAATCAAACATGTCCTAGATACTCTTGTTAATGCGAGAATGCTATGAAATAATGATGTATGCCCTCACCACAAACTCCCTCTTGCGACAACGTCTAACGATCGTGGCATGAATCACTACCACTGTGCTCTCACACCAACGCCATTGACACATGCAGTACGATGTCATGAGTATGATTACAAAGTTCTTATTAGTCCTTTTCATACAGCAGGACTGGGAAGCTAAGGCACCTCCCTTATATCAATTCCTAAACAATGATCCATTCTAGGGTCGTCAGTCCTAGAAAATCTCATACAATATTACTGTTCTAGATCACTGTAAAGGGCTCATCACCAATCAATAAAGGTCTAGTTATATCCTAGATACTACAATAAGGCTCGTCACCCATATGCAGTGTCAGGATCTACTTGAGGTCACTACAGAGGTCTCGTCACCAATCAATGTAGGCCGACAACACGAATATAGTGTCTCATACCACTATAATCGGCACACGAGAGTAGGGTGCTCACTGGTCACTAAGGGGAGGCTCGTCGCCCTAGCGTAGGCCGACAGCTTGACCACGATGTCCCATACCACCATGTCCGGCTCATGAGTCTTAGGGGATCGCGGTACCAAGGTTAAGAGGATTTTCACTAGTGAGTTCAGTGCCTTAGATTCAAACAGTAGCTACTAAACATGGTGAACATACATCAGTCAATCGGGTTAGTTGATAAGCTCAACTAGGACAAGCACACGTTGAGTTGATCGACATGGAATGCATAAGAACTCCATGTGGCCTAACCATTGTCGAACATCCCATGCACGACTCGGATTCGTTGAACACATCCTACGTGGTGAAAACAACCTCAACCACCATTTGAAGAACGGTTACCGATTACCTGGATTGTAATATAGTCCCAATCACGTACAAGCTCAATAACAAGCATTTGATTCATATTTTCCATTCAATGAACATATTATGAAATATAACTCAAATATAAATGCAGTACATGGAGGAAATCATACACATAGCTAACATGAATAATTCAGGCTAAACAATTCATGGAGGAAATCTACACACAAGTAGGGTGATTGAGATTCATATCTCAATATCTTAAAAATCATGCCTTTACTAAAAACTAACTCATTCAAGCATTTTTACAAACACTTAAACTACCTTCAACATACATCACGTATATCGACCACATTACATATTAGGACAAATCCTTTCATCAAGGAGTTGTTGCATACATAACAATCATATATCTACGTTAAATAATCATGGCAATCATAACAGCAAATTCCATACATATACGTGTATTCTAACATATATTTGAAATACCCTATTTATAACATAGGTTATACATATACGTAAATCAAAATGGATAGCGCATTTGGCATGTATAATAGCATCCTAGGCAAGAATAAATTATTATCTAACATTGAAAGTCTTAAAAACCATAACCTAAACGTATATAGTCCGTACCTTAAACTAGAAAACGCGTAATAGATATGATTCAGACGATAAATCTTCGTCAACGGCGGATAAGCAACCTAAGGCACGAAATTGGTTAGCTACAACTTTACTTTAACTATCCTAGGCTTCAAAAAAGGTTAGGGTTTGATTAACTTACCTAAGAACGGAATTAGAATCCCCAGATTAACGATTCAGAGACGGTGGATTTGATGTGTAGAAGAATTGAGAAGAATCCCAAGAAGGAATAACAGGTTCTCTCTTACTTTCTCTCTCTTTTCTCTCTCTTGAAGTGACTAGGGTTTAGAATTCATATGGGATTTGAGAATGAGGGTTTAAGGCCTTTTTATAAGCCCAAAAGTGACGGAAATAGCCCTAGGGCCAGGGTATACTTAGGTTATAACCAAATAGGGCTCTTTCTGATCCAACGGAACACTTCTGAAGGTCCTCTTATCAAATGCGGTCGGACTTAAGCTCACTAATATTGGATCTTTAGCAAGTTAAGTTTTCAGTCCGATCGGGTTCCCATATCGTCCATGGTAGACCAGTTTCAGTTCAATGGTCACCGAAACTCGATCAGGGTCACAAGTGCTTTGACATGTATGGGCTACCTTCCTTGATCCGATGGTGAATTTGGATCAAAGACCAACGATCAGAACGCTTATAAATAACGCGCAAGTGACACGACTCAGATTACTTAAAATCATATTTAATATCTTAAAAATCTTCACTTTCTCACACTCTTCACTCCGGACTCAAGGAAATGGTCTCAGGATATCATTTGGGCTTGATTTTTGAGGTGATAGTCAAGTCTAACTAGGCGGTTATAATGGTCTAAGTTCATCGCTATCAGACTTTCGACGTGTGGTACAGGTCTGATATGAAGTTCCAAAGTACTCTCGAGAGCAACTGGGTTTAGAGTTGGATCCTAGATTTCAGGGTAATATAGTGTTAACAATTCTATAGGTTTTGGGTCTTACAGATCATATTGAAAGTGGTTGGTGCTAATTTCATAGATAATCTAGTTTAGCACTAGTTAGTACATGTTAAATTTCTAAAGAATTAGGTTCTAAATGATTTCTTTGGCTTTGGAATTGAGTTTTGAGAAGTTACCAAGGTGTTATGGTTGACCCATTGTCTAAGGACGTCTAACTCCAGGTTGGCAAAAAAAATATGGGGTGTTACAAGTAGAGTTACATTTGAGTAATCCTGATAATTGTTTATCTGTAAGGATTAGTGTAATAGGATTTTTAAATACATTATAAAACTTTAAAAAGTCCTATTCACCGCCCTCTAGAACGTATTGGCATATTCCTACTTCAACTCAAGTGGTCTTTACCGCTATTTCAATTGATATCAGAGCGGGTCTCTCTTTAAGGGCTTCACCGCCTAGAGAGTGATCTTGACTGAAGAAGGAATCATGATCAAGGAAGTCCTAAAGGATGTGGCAGATCACAATAATTTCCTTATAATCCATACTGCTCTAAAAGCTGGTAATAGTTCAAAATGGAATCTTGATAGTGGATGCTCCAGACACATGACTGGTGATCAAACTCATTTCTGTGAGTACTCAAACTTTGATGGAGGATCGGTCACATTTGGAGATGGTAGTTCACCCAAAATTATTGGACAAGGGACAATGGCTGTACTACATGTCCTCTATGTAGAAGGTTTGAAACATAATCTCCTTAGTATCTCTCAAATTTGTGACAAGGAACATCTGGTTACCTTCTCAAAAGATGTGTGTAGAATTTTAGATCGTACAGGAAAATCTCTCATAAACGGATTATGCACTAGTGATAACTGTTATATCATAGAGAGTGTAAATGAGGATGTGATGACTACAAAGTGTAATATGGTTGTGAAAAATGAATCCAAATTATGGCATCAAAGGTTGGGACATGTTTACTATCGAAATTTAGCTAAGCTTAGCTCAAAAAATTTGGTTAGATTTCTTCTCAAGATTAGAAAAGAAGAAAAAGTTGTGTGTGGAGAATGTCTAAAAGGAAAATAGATAAAAACTGGATGCAAAACGACAACCACCATAACAACAACAAAACTGTTAGATCTGTTGCATATGGATCTGGTTGGCCCAACCAAAGTAGAAAGTCATGGGAGGAAAAGGTACTTCCTTGTTATAGTAGACGACTACACCAGATTTACTTGGGTTGCATTTCTTCGGGAAAAGTCGGATGCTTTTGAAGAATTTGCAATCCTGGCCAAACGACTTCAAAATGAAAGAGGATATAGCATTAATCGTATTAGAAGTGATCATAGTGGGGAATTTAAAAATAAAAATTTTGAAAAATACTACAATGAGAAAGGAATTCACCATGAATTCTCGGCCCTAAAAACCCTATAACAAAATGGAGTCATTGAAAGGAAAAATTGTGTGCTGCAAGAAATGGGGTCAGTCATGCTAAATGGAAAAGATATGGCAAAAAGTTTCTGGGCAGAACTTGTCAATACTACCTGTTACATCATAAATAGAATATATCTTAGAGCAGGTCTGAATAAAACTCCATATGAACTATGGTATGGAAAGGTACCTCGTGTGAAATATTTTCGAGTCTTTGGGAGTAAATGTTATATTTTGAGAGACAGAGATCACCTAGGAAAATTTGAGCCTAAAAGTGATGAAGGTATTTTTTTGGGATATGCCATGAATAGTCGTGCATATAGAGTATACAATCTAAGAACCCTCACTATTCAAGAGACAGTCAATGTGGTAATTGATGATCATCTTCGTGATGAGGAAAACCCTGCAAATGAATTAAAAGATGATATAGACTCATGCATTCTAGATAGATCGAAGAACAAAACCCCAGCATCAAATGAACCCGGACCGTCCTCTGAAATACCCATCGTGAAGGATCGCCCACGGGAACAAATCATTAGAGATCCAAATGATGGTGTAAGAACTCGACGACAGATAAAAAATATTTACAGTCATTTCTGCTTTACCTCAAAAATTGAACCTAAAAATGTTGTGGAAGCTCTTCAAGATGAACACTGGATAAATGCCATGCAAGAATAACTTCAACAATTCCAGAGAAATGAGGTATGGAAATTGGTTCCTAGACCAACTGATACAAATGTCATTGGAATAAAATAGGTCTTCAAGAATAAATCCAATGAATCAGGAAATGTGATCAGAAACAAAGCAAGGTTAGTTGCCCAAGGATACTCACAGATAGAAGGGGTTAATTTTGATGAGACATTTGCCCCTATTGCTCGTCTCAAATCTATTAGAATTCTCATGTCCGTTGCATGCACATTAAAATTTAAACTGTTTCAAATGGATGTTAAAAGTGCATTTCTTAATGGGGATCTTGCTGAAGAAGTTTATGTAGAACAACCAAAAGGATTTTCAGATCCTAAGTTCCCCCATTATGTTTATCGTCTAGATAAAGTTCTATATGGTCTCAAATAAGCACCCTGTGCATAGTACGAACGACTAACAAAATTTCTGTTAGACCATGAATTCTGCAGAGGAAGTGTAGACAAGACATTGTTTACTCAAAGAATAAAGAACTCCTTGCTTATTACACAAATCTATGTGGATGATATAGTGTTTGGATCAACATGTGGAGAAGAGGCACACAAATTCGTCAACCTCATGAAATCTAAATTTGAAATGAGTATGGTTGGTGAATTGAACTTCTTTTTAGGACTATAGGTCAAGCGACTAACTGATGGAATTTCCATAAACTAGACCAAGTATGCAAGAGACTTGGTGAAAATATTTGGGCTTGAGTCTGGTCGTACCTATCACACGCCTATGAGTACCACCCTTAAACTCTCTAAAGATATTAATGGCAAAGGTGTGGACCAACATCTCTATCAAAGTATGATTGGAAGCATACTGTATCTTATGGCTAGTTGTCCAGATATATCCTTTAGTGTGAGAGTATGTGCTCGATATCAGGCAGATCTTAAGGAATCCCACCTAATGGCTGTTAAAAGGATTATCAAATATGTATCTGGGACTACCACCTTTGGTCTATGGTATCCGTATGAAACATCCACCACCATTACTGGTTATTCTGATGCAGATTGGGCTGAAAATCTAGACGATCGAAAATCAATAAGTGGAGGATGTTTTTATATTGATAACTGTTTGGTCTCCTGGCAGAGCAAGAAACAAAATTCAATCTCGTTATCCATTGTAGAGGCTGAATATATAGCTGCAAGTAGCTGTTGTGCACAACTCCTATGGCTGAAACAAATGTTATTGGATTACGGGATTGCACAACCTACAATGTGTCTTTTCTGCGATAATACAAGTGTTATAAACATCTCAAAAAATTCAGTTCAGCACTCTTGGACCAAGCATATTGACATCCATCATCATTTCATCGGAGAACTTGTTGAAGAAAAGATCATTGTATTGGATTTTGTGACTACTGAGAAATAGCTTGCTGATATCCTCACAAAGCCTCTTGACATAAACAGGTTCTGTGACCTTTAAAAATTCATTGGCATATGCTCTCATTGATAAATATCTTAGAAACAATGGCTCACATAGGTACATCTAAAGTTTAAGATATTCATGGCCAAACTGCTAAGAGCACAAATGTCAAAATTTTCACAACAGTGATACTATCTATACAGTCTTCGATTTCATCATTGATGCCATCGAAATAGTATATCGATACAATCGACAGTTGTTGGGAAATACAATTCTTTGACTATCAGTTCTTTCCCACGGTCAGAGTGCATTCAATGGTATTACTGATTTCCAACGACCATCAACATAACTCTTGATGGAAGACATGACGATGCTATCGATAACTGATCGATATGATCGATAAGTTTGATATATTAAGCGAAGATTTCATGTGAATTTCTACTCTTTCCTTCTCTTCTCTGAATAATTCCTTTCCAGCATCTCATCTCTTCAAACTATGATCAAGGGAAAAGGAAAGTCGTCTCTTCATTCTCTGAAATCCAAGAGTGTAGCATCGGAAT
This sequence comes from Magnolia kwangsiensis, assembly GCA_037074715.1. Taxonomy (NCBI): domain Eukaryota; kingdom Viridiplantae; phylum Streptophyta; class Magnoliopsida; order Magnoliales; family Magnoliaceae; genus Magnolia; species Magnolia kwangsiensis. The sequence goes on along the minus strand of CM073574.1, from coordinate 101,188,394 downwards.
CCAGCAGGCATCAACCTATAGAAGGACATCCATCTACCATCGTTGAACGTCTAGTGCTTAATAGTGCCACAGAACCATTTGGAGTCGACCTACTTCTAGAGGTAATAGGCTAGCAAAATATCCTCAATCTTGGAGGATCATATCAGCTAGGGGTGATCCATGAATTCTTCAATCACTATCGTATCATTAGCAATGATCCTCCTAGCATTCAGCTTGATCTGGAACACTACTCAAAACAGATTACTCCAATCACCTTGGCTCATCTCCTCGATTTGGAAGTCACCCGAATCCCAGTGACTGGAAGAAATCTAAACAGTTTAGGTGTGTGGAGAGATAACTCGTGCATTATGCCAGGGCATGACCGTTCCACACCTGTAAGACCCGTATCCTAGTCCGTACTGTTCCGTCGCTTCCCACGATCCTTCCCATTGAAATTTCAACGACCTGCGACCTTTAATCGACGTTTGTGTACGATCGTAAGTTGTATCCCATACATTTGAGTCAGCTTAATTCGAGACTTGTATCATTATGACTGCACTGTCACCGCGGTTCCAACGCCATGACTCACGCACCGATCCGATACCCAGACGAGGTGATGTGGACCCACGTTCAGTTCGAGGAAAAATGTCGTGCACTGCAATCCCAAGAGAATCTCTACAACATGTCTCATCAATCCATCGATCAATCAATTAACCCATCAATCCATCAATCACTTCATGTCAAGTACACATCACCTTTCACCCCATCCGCAAGCAACCACCAAAGTCAACTCTTTCTCACCCTCTCACTTACACCACCTTACATGTCAAGTACCACATCCATCACTCCATCACCCATCACTCACATCTCTCCTTACAACTCTCTCTCTCCCTCTCATTTCTTAACATTCCCAAGCTAAGCAAGAGCACCCCCACGTCCAAGATTCTAAGTGAGAGAAGAGAGAGTTTGTGTGGCCTACTTTCCCTTCCCATGATCTCCCATCCTAGCCATCCATCTCCCATCTTCCACCATCAAAGAGAAGCATAAGGAGATAGGCTTTTCAACGGACCAAAGAGATCACTAGGTGGGTGTTTTTCATAAGCCTAGATTTCACTTTTATGATGAAGGGCCAAGTGAGGCCTACCGATTGATGGTATGGATCTCACTTGGGACCCTAGGTGTGGTTGATGGCCCACCTTGATCCTCATGATCATTCCATGATGGAGCCCTTCTCCATGGACCCCATCATGATGTTTATATTTCCTTGCATAAAGAGGTCATATAGACCATTCATTTTGGGTGGAGAGGGATCTCCACCGTTGATCTTTTATTTGGAGGGCCCATATGTAATGGGACCCATTGATGTATGATTAGATGCTTGAAATGGAGGGCCCATAGTGTCGGGGTCCCTCCATCACGCGTGGCCTATTCTCTTTTTATTTTATTATTTTGTATATGATATTATGGCCTTATGGCCCACTTGGATGGACCCCACGATGGAGCATGTATTGGATCTAAACCATCTAAAGGTAGGGCCCAGTTTACATATGTATTGTAACCACACCACCTCACCATGTGGTGGCCCACCTACGAAGGGACCACCTTAAAGGCATTGCACGCCTAAAAAAAAAAGAAGGGAGAGAGTCCGGGGACTCTTTGGACGTGTAAAAGCAAAACACAAATATTAACCTTTTTCAAGGCATTGGAGGTGGGCTGCTTGTATAGGACCCACCTTGATGTATGTATTCAATCCAAGCCGTCCATCCTCTTCCCCAACTCATTGTAGGCGTTGAGCTGAAAAATGAGGCTGGTCCGAGAAATGGGTGGGCCCTACCTTGACAAAGAGCAATTTCTACTGTTTAAAAGTACCTTAACTTTTTTTAGACGCCAAAACATACCCAATATTGGGCTTGATGGCCTTGTTATGAGCCATGGGGACCAATGGTTGAGGCAAATTTCACTAATGGGGGTCCCACACATGAAAAACCCTAGGAGAAGTAGTTTTAAAAAAATATATATAAAATGAAATAACAGCAGTAGCAGCAGCGCTGCTGCCCGCTGCCTGCGGACGGGTGGGTGGACACCAGGGGGTCCCACGGCTGGCCATGTGGACCCCACCATGATGTATATTTTGTATCCACACCATCCATGAGGTGGACCACCCCCTGAGGTGGGTCCCCTCCAAAAAAATCAGCTTGATCCAGATCTCAGGTGGCCCACACCACAAGAAACAACGATGATTGAACTCTACCATTGAAACCTTTTTTAGGCCCACGGAAGTTTTGAATCAATCTGATATTTATTTTTTTCCTATTCATTCAGTTCTTTGTGACTTTATCAACAGGTTGGATGGTAAGTAAACATTATGGTGGGCCCTCACATGGAGCCCACAATGATGCATGTGTTCCATCCCACCGTCCAAGCGGATAGTGGGGACCCACTATAATGTATGTGTTTTATCATGATGTCCAGCCCTTTTACTGGCTGGAGGATGGCTAATGGGACCCCCCCTTATGATATATGTGTTTTATTCACACTGTCCAAGGACAGTGGGCCCCACCATGATGCAGGTGCAACATCCAAACTGTCCACCCATTTTGAGAGCTCATTTTATGACATGAGCTAAAGAATGAGTCAGATCTATAGTTCAAGTGGACCCCACCTTGGTATATGTATGGGGCCCATCTTGATTGATTTGTGGCCATCCATTGAGGCCCACCTTGGTATACACATGAGGCCCTTGTGATTAGGCCCATTCGATGTATTTATGGCCTGTTGTTGAGGCTCACTTTGATATATCTAAGGCCCATTTTGCGAGGCCCATTGTGATGCATTCCAAGGCCCATGGGTGATGGCCCATTGCAATATACCTAAGGCCCATTGGTGAGGCCCATTGATGTGGCCCACTTAATGAATATAAGGCCCATGAGATACGACCCACTTGATGCATTTAAGGCCCAATGGGATGTACATAAGGTCCATTACAATGTGTGATTCCACCATGATTTATTGAATGATATTTATGGCGAGCCGAGCCTCGGGAACATTGTTGGTTTGACGTCCACATTGTAAGAGTAATGTCGGTTAGATGTTTGCATTATAACTCTCCCTAAGGCCCATTGATGGGCCCATACTTGTTACGTGCAAACCGTCTAGGCCCATCGTTGTTGTGAGGATAGTCCATCACTTTATAACATGTTTAGTATAATTCCACGCCTTATACCATACGCATCATATGTATGCTTGATGTGAGTAGTGACTAATCATAACATATGCCATTTGGCAGATTATTTATGGACTCATTGATAGGAGTTACCCACATGAGCACATGGTGCGTGCGAGATTGTTGCATGATTGTACAGTGTCTCATGCATCTCGCATATGTGCGCCCTAGTGACATCAGGGCCATGGCTCCACAGGTACATCGTGGATGACCGTATTGGATACCAGAAATACTTGGTTCTAGCACTGTGGGCACTTAGGATTTCCTTGGGTGAAAGTCTCAGAACATTTTTGGTATTAAGAGTTGCTTTAACATTTGGACCAAGTGGATACACGAGCGCCTGAGTGCCGAATACCAGTAGGCCACGTCTCTCATTGTGTTGTGGTCGGTTGAGAGGGGGTGTGGCCTTATCTGCCTGAGTGAGGGGGCTATAAGCTAGGCTGAGTTTGACTAGCTTATAAATGAGTCCGCTATCGATGAGCCAGGTAGGTATTGGCAGACTATTGTTCAGGTGGATAGTGAGGTCTATTCCGTTTACTTGACTGTGCGGCTAGGGAGGAGGCAGTTAGTGTGAAGTGTACTAGACCCCGGTGATATCCAGAGAGGAATTGTATTGATATGTGTACTTGATGAGTACTGGCATGCTTGTTTCGCATCATGCATATAACATTTGGCTACATAGGCCACACATCGCATGGCCATGGTATGGCCGATAGCATTCATGCCTTGCATCATATAGCCTTGGTACAGCTGATAGCATTCATGGACTTACCGTAGGTTTCCGCATTACTCTGATATTATATACTTGACACTTGCATTGCGCACACACTTACACCACCCTCTAAGCTTTTGTAAGCTTATGCACGACAGTTGCGTGCAGGTAGTCTTAGACAACAGTAGCGCTGAGGCAGGAGTGCACGTCTGACTATTTTGGAGTTTTTGATCACCTTGTATTTCCCTTTCCTATTGTACTTAAAGTTTTTGATATAGTGGATATGTGGTGATGTTGTTTTGTGACTTGGTTATGCTTGTAGTTATGCTCCGTTACAAAAAAAAAATCATTCTGAAAATCCTCCTTGTAAGATCCCAGGATTGTAATTTGGCATATGATTACTAGGAGCCGAGAATGGGGCACTACAGAGGCTGTCGGCACCGGATTCGACGATCAGGATTCCTGTGAATCCGATTTCTGGGTTTGGGGTGTGACAACACCCATGTAGCTGGTTCAATTATAAAGACATCCATAATTTGAATCTCTATGACAAAGTATCTTGTGTTGAAAGAACCGGTCAAATCTCAAGTCATGGTAATTCTATGCACAGCCTGGATACCGCAAATGACATTCAAGGTATCCCAGTATAAGATAGTTTACTAAATCTTTTGGATGCTCAATCACGCATGATGAAGAAACATGATAACTGTGAAGCCCATCTTTCAGAAATTCGACAAAGACTGGAGTCACTGCAACATGCTATGGAACAGATTCTGAACAGTCTCCCTTCTTCATAAAGCATGTCCAGGCTCTCTTTCCATTTATCACATACCTAGAATTCTTCTGGAATACTTGGGCATAAGTATCTTTTTGAATGCCCTATGATCAAGGTTATGTGTGTGATGAATTACAGACTTATAGACTATGATAAAGTCCGTTTAACCCTTACATGGCCTTAATATTTCTGTCTAATGGTTGATAGTCTACTGCTGTTTGGGGCAGTACATGTTTTTGAAAGGTGAATATTTTGCTGAATATGGCCACGTATAACTCTATTCTTACTGCCATAGTGCTATATGAAATCCCCTGGTTTATCTACTTTCTGATATCGAATGCTATGTTCTTATCTGATTGTGTCAATGCTTTGTTTAATATGCATTCATATCTTCTGAAGCTGATGTATGGTTTACAATGATTTCATCTCTATGCATCTATATCTGAAATTCTCCCATATGCTTCTTTACACTTCAGTTAATATCAACTGCTATATCTTTGTCAATGACTGACAAAAAGGGGGAGAAAAGTAGAAACATCCCGTGTGGAAAATTGGATATTTTCTCTTATATGTTGCAGGTGTTAGGGGGAAGCAACTACACTACGAAAGGGGGAGTTTTACAGTAAGGGGGAGAAAATACTGAGTGTGTACATGGGTTCTCTATTGTAAAATTGTGTAAATTGCATGTACACACAATTTAGGATGAGTCTGTGTAGATATTGTCCTAAGGTGTTTTGGGTATTTTGTCACGTAATTGACAAAGGGGGAGATTGAAAGTGCCCTTGCCAGTGCCCTGGTTTGTCAATTAGCATGTGCGTTGAGTCAGTCGGACTACAGAGCCTCACAGGAAGATCTATTCAAGTGTTTGCTTCAATCGGATGTGTGGAAGCTCGCCATAGGTAAATCTAAGCCTCACATCACATGTCATAAAACACCAGGTGATTAAAACCCTTAAAAATAAGTTAGAACATATTAGGGTTTTTGGGTAAGTGAACTTTGTTAAGCATCAAAAAATCTCTAAGTTTTCTTACCCTGTCGATTGTATCGATATAATTAACCTACGCTGTCAATGTCCTCAGAAGCTGAATCGATCATATCGGATGAAGACGTAATGTGTCCAGCAGCCGCAAACATATTTGGACAGAATTATCGATATATCAATACACCTATCGATATCATTAATTTTTGAATCTCGACTCAATCAGAAGTGACTCGATAATATCGATAGGCAAATTTTTGGTGCCCCTGTTTTAAAAAAAAATCTCAAAATCCTATCGATGCTCTTCTCGATAAGATCTTAAATCAAATCTCGATCATATCAGAAGTCCATCGATGATATCGATAGTGGGCGCGCATGCCTTCTAGTAAATATTTCAGGTCACTTTATATTGTTGATCGAGGGCCACTTGAGGAAATCGATATTCATATGTCAATAATATCGAAGGCCAAGTCGATTGCATTGATACTAGACACAAACTGTCCAGTGAGCTTACTGAAAAATCCATGGGATTTTTTGATGCATCGATACTGCCTCCAATATCATCGATATACAAATTTCGATGACATTGGTTGACCCTCGATCATATCCTAAAAACCTGAAATATTTCATGACTAGTCTCTCTCATTTTTCAAATGTTGATAGATCGATCCAAGTATCGATAGAATCGGAGTTCGAAATCTGATGATATCGACACTTGATCGATCCTATCAACTAGCTGACAAGAGATTTCAAAAGCGTATTACATGTAAGTTTGTGTCATCGAGTAGACCGTCGATACTATCGAGAGTATATGCTCGATGATATCGATACTGCTCGATGATATCGAACTCTGTCATAAATGTGACCGTTTTATATCCGTTGGAACCTTTTGCCTAATAAAGAGAGACTTATTCATATTGCTGGTAGAGAAAGAAGAGAGTACTTTTGTGTGTTTTACCTTTAGATAATATACCCAAAGACCTTTCTCTCACGGGAGTACATCCTCCAATCCACCCTCATCATTGACATTTAGTAGAGTGGATTGGAAAATGAACTTCTGCATTCAAGGATCCTTCAGCTACTATCTTAATGCCAAATCATTAAGTTGGGATGCCTTGAATGCTTAGATGATTGGAATTGCTCTATCTCCTTTATAGGAAAACATTTAGAGAGTAGGATTTCATCATAACCTTGACCCAACCCGTTGCCTTATATTATTACATCATTTGTTGCGAATCAAGGGAGCTGAAGACTCTTCATCAACAAGGAGGAGATCTTCGCCACTGTATTAAAAGGGACTCATCAACTTATTTGTAAGTATCTAGAGTCAAGAAGACCCTTTGATCATTCCTTTATAGGATTGGGTCTAAGGTATTTCTCACCCTTGAAGTCCTCAAGGAGGCTTTCAGCGGGAGTGTACGTGGTGGGTGCATTGTGTCGACCTTTGCTCTATGGAGAGCATAAACATCTGGTTTGAGGTGAACCAGTAAAACCTTCGATTTGAGGTGAACGGGTAAATCCTTGTATTTTAAGGTGAACCAAGTGAAACCTCTTTTAGGGTCTTAGGGAAGATCCTTGGCCAATGTGCCTAAACGTGGGTGCGATGTGTTGACCCTTGCTCATGAGAGCATAAATAGTCAGCTTCAATGTAGGTTGTAAAAGTTGAAGGTGAACCTGATTTGAAACCTTTAGTTAGAGGCGAACCATGTGAAACCTCCTTAGTGAGTGCGGTTACCGGGAGTGGAGTAGACAAGTAGTCGAACCACTATAAAAATGACTGTGTTTGCGATTGCTATTCCCTTGTTTATGTGATTTGCTTTATTATTTCAATATCTGAATATCTGTCACGCCCCAAACTCAGAAATTGGATTCACAGGAATCCCGATCGTCGAATCTGGTGCCGACAGCCTCCGTAGTACCCCATTCTCGGCTCCCAGCGCCTATACGCCAAATTCCGATCCTAGAACCTACAAGGAGGATTTTCTAATGTACATTTATCTCGTAAGAAGCATAACCACAAGTTTACCCAAATTATAAAGGCAACATCATCATCACATATCCACTAATATAATCATTCGAATACAATGATAAAAGGAAAATACATATGTTAAAATCAAAGCTCCAGAAAATAGCTGCACGCTCCAAGCTCAATGCTGCTGTAACCTAACATCACCTGCACGCATCTATCGTGCATAAGCTTATAGAAAGCTTAGAGGGTGGTGTAAGTGTGTGCACAAGTTAGGTGCCAAGTATTCAATACAAAGCCATAATCATACAATACCGAAAATACTGGTAATCCATAAATGGTATAATGTCAGAATAAGCAGAAATACTGACAAGAGCATGAATTATCATAATAAACAGAATATTGACAAGATCATAAATCATATGATAACAGAGTAAGAGAAAATACAAACAAGCATAAAAGTTAATCAATATCAGAATACGCATTATAGAATAGTTATGCAAATGAGGAGTCATAAAGAGCCAAATGTCAGATGCCGAAGATGCGATGCAGTACGTAATTCTTGATGAGTTCACGAATAGCATCAGCCGTATCTAGACCATATAAATGGAGGAACACAGTAACCCAAAATGCTATATGCTGCGAATGTAATGTAATATGCAGTGCAAATGGAATGACCATGCTAGAGTGTGAAGTCGGGATGATAGTACATAGTATTGCAGGCTTTGGGGTCCATCACAAGGGACTTCTATCCAAACCAGTCCCATACCTAAATTTGGATAGTCAGACTCGATGTGGTAAACTCCTGATCTCAGGTTGATCGCGCGCCCAACCGAAATCCTTGTCATAACGAAGGTACACAACAATTAGTTGCACACCACCAGCCCGAGTGAATAGTGAATGAATGAATGAATGGATATGTAATTCCTGCTCAATAAGTCCACATATCAGTACGGTTACTCTCTGGGGAAATTACCGGGGTTTATTACACTCCAAATGGCACCACCGCTCTCCCTAGCTACATGGTCCGAGTGAGCGTAAGAAACTTCACTATCCACCTGGCCAATAGTTTGCCAATACCTATCCGGCACGTCGATAGAGGACCCATTCCTCGAGCTGGTCAAACTCAGCCTAGTAATGCCCCCTACGCTCGGGCGGGTAAGGCCACACCCCCTCCCAACCGACCACGAAACAGTGAGAGACGCGGCCTCCTGGTATTCGGCACTCGGGCGCTCATGTATCCACTCGGTCTCGACGTTGGGGCATCCTCTGGTACCAAGAGGGTGTTTAGAGATTTTCACCCAGGGCCATCTATGGCAGCCCGATACTCTAAGAGATTTTTAGTGTCCCATCTGGCCATCCATGATATGCCTATGGAGGCCACGACCCTGATGTCACTCGGGCGTATAATAATCACAACACACAATATAAGATGTATGAGTCATACAATCCATTCATGCATCAATCCTACGCATACCATACGCTCATGTGAGATAACCTCTGCCTATCAGGGAGTCTCATAATAACCTACCTAATGACATATGCAATGGTCAATCACGTCTCATAACAAACATGCAAATGATGCGTATGGGCATGTATCATGATGCTATGCTATCACATACTCATAATCGGTAACCTTAATCGGCCTCGACAATGTGGACATCTAACCAACATTGCCCCAAGGAATGACCCACATAAAGCCAAACACATGATGCTCCCATAGCCTCACACAAAGGCCTAATGTACAACATAGTGGGCCTTGACTAAGGATCACATATACACAACAGGTGGGCCCTGCTCATGGGCCTCAAATACATGACATATGGGCCCTGCACATGGGTCTCGAATATATCAAATAGACTATGCATCATGGGCCTAATATACATCACAATGGGCCTTGCCTATGGGCCACGAATACATCACAATGGACCTTGCCCATGGGCTTCAAATACATCACAATGGGACTTGCCCATAGGCCTCAAATACATCACAATGAGCCTTGCCCATAGGCCCCAAATACATCACAATGGGCCTTGCCCATAGGCCCCAAATACATCACAATGGACCTTGCCCATAGGCCCCAAATACATCACAATGGGCCTCATTAGGTAGGCCTCACATACATCACATTGGGCCTTAGACACAGTCTGGATACACATCACATCAGGCCTCAAATACGGATCGCATGTACATCATATTGGGCCCCGACAATCGGAATCAGTAATCAGCCTTGACAAATCAAAACAAGTAATCAGCCTCGACGCAAGGTGGGGTCCATAGATGGACGACCAATGATGGACCAAATAATATCAATGGGGTCCATTCGTTTGGGTTAACCCACTAGAGAATTATGAGAATGGACCTAACCAGGACTAAGGAAAGGTCATAATGTGGACATTTATTGACAACTTCCTATCAATGTGGCCATTTAATCAACATTTCTCCCAAGCAGTGGCTTATATAGGGTCAAATATATAGTGGGCCCATGGCCTTACACAAGGGTCTAATATACAATATCATGGGCCTCATACAAGGGTTACATACACATCACTATGGGCCGCATCACATGGGCCTCAAATACATCGCGATGGTCCTCAATCAAGGGCCTCATATACAACAGGTGAGCTGCATCAATGAGTCATACTAATGGGCCTCATACACATCAAGTGAGTCGCATCAATGGGCTGCACTAATGGGCCACAAGTATATCAAAGTGGACCTTATCACCTAAGCCTCACATGTACCTCATTAGTCCTCATACAAGGACATATGTAATATTATAATGGTCCCCATATACGGGCCGCATGTACAGTATAATGGACCATATCCATGGGCCCCGAACACATCATAATGGGCCACATCCCTTAGGTCTCTCATACATAACATCAGGTCTTGCCATCTGGGCCAAAAATACATCACAATCCATGGGCCCCAATACTTAATGGGTGGGCCCTACACATGAGCCTAATATACGTCACAGGTGGACCCTGCACATGGGCCTCATACATAAAGAGTTGGGCCTATCAATGGGCCCTAGGGAGAGTGACAATGCGGACATTTAACCAACATTAATCTTGCAATGTGGACGTCAAACCATCATTGCTCCCAAGGATCGGTTCGCCTTAAATATCATTAAATAAATCATGGCAGAATCACACATTGCAATGTGCCTTAGGGACATCCCATTGGGCCTCAAATATATCAAAGGGGCTGTATCTCATGGGCCTTATATTCATCAAGTGGGCCACCTCAATGAGCCTCACCAATGGGCCTTAGGTACTTTGCAATGGGCCATCATCTATGGGCCTTAGAATGCATTAAAATGAGCCCAATCACATAGGCTTTATGTGCATCAAATGGGCCTAATCACATAGGCCTTATATATACCAAAGTGGGCCTCAACAATGGGCCATAAATACATCAAATGGGCCTACACACATGGGCCTATATATAACAAAGTGGGCCACAACATTGGGCCTATATACATGCCAAGATGGGCCTAAATATATGTATCCATATGCATCCAAGCCGGCCTCAATAATGGGCCTAAAAATACCTCAAGATGGGCCTAAATACATGGACCCATATTCACCAAAGTGAGCCTCATGTGAGGCCTGCCATAATGTTTATTTTCCTATCCAATCTGTTCATAAGGTTACGTGAATAGGGGGCCCACCAAAATGTCTATTTTTCAGCCAATCTATTAATATGGTCACATGGATCAAGGGGCCCATTGTAATATTTATTTTCCAACCTATACATAAGGTTACATGGGCTTAGGGCCCACTATAATATTTATTTTCCAACCTGTACACAAGGTCACATGGGCTTAGGGCCCACTGTAATATTTATTTTCTAACTTGTACACAAGGTCACATGGGCTTAGGGCCCACTGTAATATTTATTTATCAACCTACCTGTTGGTGAGGGCACGTGAACCAGGGGCCCACCACAATGTTTATTTTCCATACAACCCGTTGATAGGGTCACAGGGCCATGGGGCCCTCTGTAATGTTCATTTGCCACCCAACCTATTTATAAGGCCACATGGTCAGGGGGTCCACAGTGATGTGGTCCACAAATCCAGACCATCCATTATGTGTGTCCCACCTAGCTGAGGGTCCAGACCAAGTTTCAGCCTCATCCAAAATTTAGGTAGGCCCCACCAACTATTTTTATATGATATAGGCATGTCTTCACATGATTTAGATGGTATAGCCCACCTAAGTTCCATTTATGGCTGATTTTTGGGGAAGCCCAATAAAGGGAGTACCCATCAGATGTGTGGTGTTGATGCTCGAAACGCATCACATGGGGCCCACAGCTGGGGCCGTGAGCCCCAGCCAATCCGTCCGTCAGTAGCCAGTGCAGGCGCTGCCCGCACCCTCTCTCTTTCTTTCTTTTTTTGAAAACGGGAAAAAAAACTCGTGGTTTTTGGTAGGTGGGGCCCACCTTAGGAAAATCCAACCCATTCATTGTGTGTGTTCCACCAATTTAATGGTCCAAACCGAGTTTCAGGTGGGTTTAAGCTACATGTGGACCCCAACATTTGATTCTATGTGGTTTGGCATACCATCACATGAATGATGATGGTGTGGGCGATCCGAGAACTTTTTATGGATGATTTTTGGAACCATCGCTTCATTAAAGGGGACCTATTAAATGAACGACATAGATGTAGAATATACATCATGGTAGGGTGCAAAACTGGAGCCAATGGACCACTTTTTTTTTAACGTTGGACGTCCAGACTCCTCTGGACATCAACGCAGCCAATGTATTTTATTTATTTTTTTCCTAGGTGGGACCCACATTAATCGAATCCACCCCGTCCATTGAATGTGTCCCATAAAATTAGGGGTCCAAAACAAGTTTCAGGTGGGTCCAAACTTCTTGTGGACCCCAGCAATCATTTCCTCAAGTTTTAACGGAAAATACTAGCATTCTTAATACTACGGCCCGCTAGATAATTAGATCAGTCTCATTTTTCGGCTCAACGCCTAAAATGATACAAGGGTTGGGATGGACGGCTTGGATCAACAACATGCATCAAGGTGGGGCTTGTATAAGTAGCCCACCCAAAAATATATAAAAAAAACCACTGACGTTAGTACACACCTATGCCAGTACATGTTCACTCCCCAAGTGCAGGGTTGTGATGTAGTAATAACTCGGTAAGACTAAGGTCAAATCCCAAAGGACTAAAACCTGTACGTAATCTAAAATTAAGTAGAACTAGGACTAGAATAAGATGAAATTTAAAGCGAGTGTAAATTGAGGACCAATGATGGAATAATTATCTAAATTTAAGAGAAATCAGATAAAGGAAACTACGGATTCAGAGGATCCACTTATAGAGATTAGGGAGATCTTACGCCTGTTCCTGAAAATTTAACTGAACTGTCATTGATCTAGTTTTCAAGAGATGAAAGGTATATGAATTAGAATGGATTCCATCACCAAACCATGCCCAGGAGACTATGGTAAAACAACAGAATTAAACTAATTACCAACCAATCACATGTATGAAGGTTAGGAAGAGTACCATCATCCGACCATGCCCAGGAGACTATGGTGAACAACAGGGCTTCCTGACATCATAAACATCAAAAGAAAAAAAAAACATTCAAAGCCATTGCAGACCCACTGTAATTTCAGTCACAACAGACCATTAACGACTAAAAATATTCCTACTAATCAACTATCATCAAAATCAGTTCATAATATATATCCAGGCGATAAGATCATTCCCGTCACGCCACAAGCTTCACCTCTTAGCCCTAGCTAAGAGATTTAGCCTGCCATGGCTAGACTAATCATCTTAAAGAAGAAGAAAGAAAAATAAACAAAGTAAAAAAAAATAAAATAATCTCTAAATTCCCTCTCTCTCTCTCGTGTGGCTGCCTTCAACGTCCCCCAAGCTCCAGCCGTGAAATGATGCCATTCCCGTCTTGTTTTCCTCCTTTTTATAGCACCAGAAGGCCAGTTCGCACTGACAGAGGCGGTGGAATTTCCTGTGAAAATTCCTTACGCAGCAGAGTGCGTAACTCCTTCACGCACCCAGAAAACGGTGCCGTTTTCCTTTCCTTTCCCTCACTTTCTTTCTAAAAAATTAACATCCCCTGAGACGTTCTTGGACAAGGAATTAGATGGACGGTTTGGATCTGCCAACCGACCAAAGATGGTGGCCCATAGAATCCCGGAACGTCCAGACTTCGCGGACATGCGAAAACAGGGGCCTGCGTAAAAGCTTTTACGCTGTGACGTTGGTGGGGCCCACTTCTTTATTATTTTAAGAAATCCACTCCGTTCATTCAACTCATGGATAAATTTCAGCTGGACAGGGCCGATTTTGGATTGCTGTTGACGTGGCCCACCTGATTGATCATTTTTCAACGGCTGCGAAGGAGTTTCTTCTGCTTGCTGTGATCGGCACATGTGCATGCATGGATGATAATGGACAACATGTTTCTGTCCAGAATGAAGCCGTCTACATGATGGACGGTCTGGATCACCAATCCAGATGATGGATGGGGCCCACAACGCTCACCCGCAAGTTCTGTACGAAACAGAGCTTCCGCAGATCGCTGCTGGGACGTTGGTGGGGTCCACTTTACCGCTGGTTTGTGAAATCCAGGCCGACCAGTGCATTCTACTCGAGAAACTGGTCGGAAAAGATGCGGTTCAGGTCTGATTCGGTGTGGCCCACTAGGAATTTTACTCTACCGTCCGAACGCCTTTTGATCTATAGTATTCCGCGTGTGTATGCATGGTTTTAGAAAATCTGCCTGTGTACGGTCAGTTTGACCATCTGGAACGAATGGACGGTCTGGATTAACAGTGTGATCAAAGGTGATGGCCCACTCATCACTTCAGCGTAACGTCCAGCGAAACAGAGGCTCTTTTGCTTTGGATAATCGGGTCGAACCGTCTTTGACTGGTCTTCCAGTCCAATGCACATCCAGTGCCTGTGTACTTCATGTACACACAGTGTGGTGTGTGGTCTATCATAATAATCTATAAAAATCTGATCCGTCCATCCTTTTTCTCATCTCATTCAAACCGTCGGGACCAACCTTTAAGCATATCCAGATATCCAGCGGGCCCCAATTCACTGTTTTATAGGCTGATTTGACAGTTGGACCACTTGCACAGTGATCCAATGGCTGATTTTTGATATGTACGGTTAATTAATGGCATTCAGGCCATGTATGAATTTTAGAGCTGAACGGATGGTGGGAACTTAGCTTTCTTGCATTCTGGACGCTTTTCAAGCCTTTTTAATGTGAACGGCTTGATTTTCTCAGGTCCCTGGCATGTAAATCTACTGATCTTGGTCCCCTGGGATCCGTCCCTTGCCTTAGTGAATCTTGAGCGCTAAAACCATGCTTTTAATACCCAATTTCAGTCCAAGCTTGTAATTACACCTTGCAGCATAAACACAGTTAAATCAAACGGTTAGACAGTACAATGTTCATAAATTCAGGTAATATCTGGGGTCTAATATGCAATATTTGACCCTCAACACAACCCCCAATCAGCATCTTGCTAGTCCCGAGCAAGGTATGCGAAAATTAAGTTGAGATTAATATAAGAGATTCTGTAAACCCGAGTGATATTTGAAAAATAATCCAAACATTAGAGTTCTAAGATTCATGGATGTTGGGCATTACTTTCTCTTGGACTCGAGTACATGGTAAACTTCCTAGTCCAGTTCAAAAATTAATCCACTAATTAGAAAATTTCTAAACATTAAGATCCATGAGCGTATAGTATAATCTCGGCTCATCAATATTAAGATTCAATTCTTTATTCCATGATATCATTGGTAACCAACAAGAGTATTCATGATAACCAAAATTTGACTCACAGATCATCCTTTAATTCCTTCGACTTTTGATTTTCCAGTAGAAGTAACACCAAAAAGGGGAATCCAATCCTCACTTATAGGGAGCAAACCTATGGTGAAGACTGTATACCTAAAACTTTTTCACATATCATCCATAGGGGATCAAATCCTCACCTATAGGGAGCAAACCTACGGTGAAAATTATTCACCCAACTTTTTCCAAAGGTATCTATTTTTTTTCTTTAATTGATCATTATGGGTCTTTAAGTGATCATTATGGGAAAATGTTCCAGGCTAGTTCCTTACATGCTTAATGATTAACAAATTAACCCTTCAACATCAGACTGAAATCTTAATGTGGAAGCGAGATGTGACATGTGAAATCATGGCTCAATCAATGTTTGAAACTTCTAATCATGGATTAATAACTCGAACTTAACTGTGAAATCTAATAGATACTGAATCTAAGAGTCATAAATTATCAACATCACTTATCTTGAAATTCTAAATCGAGGATATCCATCAAAAGCACTTCGAATTCAAAAGAATTCCCAGAAAAGTTTTAAAAGTTTTTCACAATTTTTGCTCAAGACCAAGAAAATACTGATTGGGTTACCTAATCTCCCACCTCCAACCTAAAGTCTACATTGTCCTCAATGTAAAAGAAATGAGCATGCAATGCACATGAGACAACGAAAGTAAACGAGAAGTGATGAAAAGATAATACCTAAATAATGAATCGAGAGAGAATTTTCAAGAGATCACTAGGAGAGAGCAAGTTAGTACAAGAGAAAAAGTATAACAAAAATAAAATCCTACCTATACCACTTTCGCAGGTGCTCTCGATTGCATTTAGCGTATGCAACAAGCCTTTAAACCCCTAGGTTACCCCTAGTAGACGAGTTGTAGTCTCGTGAGGGTTTACAGTAATGTTACCCACAAACATTGAATCGATCATGCCGCATGGTTCCTTTTTCGGTCAATATCTTGATAAGTTTCTCAGTAAGTTTCTCAATAGGATCATTCAAAAACCCTTTTTACAATAGGCATGGATGCTCTGAAACTTGCCTTTCTAGAGAAACTTATGTACCTCACTAAAAATTTGTCGTTAATTCGCCTGAGGTATCCAAAGTATATATAATTCACCTGTGCCAGAAAAAGTTTCAAAGTTAGTATTCCATGGTGAATCAAAGACTACAGATAGATCAAATTGAGAAAAATTTTCAGAAAGTGGTGTAGTCTCAACACATTCCGAAGTATCAGACTTCGGTTCAATTTCCAGCTCCTCCTCCCCTAATGGTAAACATTCAAGATCTATGGAAGAGGGGGCTTCAGAGTAAGGGTTCTCCCGGTCAGTGCTGACTGCCGAGATGTTGTCTTGCAAGGCATTCACTATGTCTCTTATCATGGGATCATTTGAATCTGCAAAGTGTGCCAAGCAATCATCAAAAGAGTTGGGACATTCAGCTGAGAGTGACTTATTTTCTACCTTGGAGCTCGTGATAATCTGCCCAAGGAATCCATCATCCTTGAAAGTGGATGGATGTATGCTCTCTTGCTCCAGCCCTACACAGACAGATTGAGGGTTAGTATGCGAAGCATTGATATGCAAACTCTGTTCATTGATACTACTCAGAATAGGCATTGAATTGTCAACATTCAACAGTTCAGATGGTGGCCTCAACTGGGTGGTTTCAAAATTCAGAGTCATATCGAGTAACTCGTCCATCTCCCGAATCATATCATCATTCAATTTAGGAGAGTGGTCCAAACATATCTCACAAGAGATAGAAGGGTCGGTTGTAAGGAGCTCATCCACTTTTAGATCAGACATATCCGGTGAGTGAAGTAGCTCATTAAGACCGTTCTCTTCGTGTACTCCTTGATCATTGACCTGGACCAAACTTGGAATGAATTCTAGGGGAACTGTGGCTGCATATTCATGATCATCATCCCAATACTCATCATATTTTGGTTCAGTGCAGTGCACACTTAGGATGGAATCGCTATCCTCATATTCTTCCCCTAGAATGGGTTGAGGTTCGCATAAACTAACATCTTCTTCATCATTGGAATCTAGTGTGTCATGTGATTGAAGTGTGTTATCATCATTATATTTGAAAGAAAGCCATGTCTCTTCCCCATTCTGTTGAACAGTCATCGAGATCGACTCTTCGGTAAATTAGACCGTATGCTCGTTAATGAAATCCAACTCCTCATTCCAAATTCTATAGTTCTTCAAAAGCAAGTTAGGATCACTTTCCTCGCATTGTATTTTTGGAATGAATCGTGGCTGGGATGACCGAGCCTCCTCTATCCTATCGAAGCGCGAATTGAGTTCTTTCATTACTTTTCTGAATTCCACAAACCACTCCATGTTATGCTGAATTGAATTTTCCTGGCTCGTTTCTGGTTGGATCTCAAAGGTAGAGGGTCCAAGAGAATAATCACTTGAAATAAGTGCTTCCAAATTTTTTATACTTTCTCCACAACGGACTAAGTGATGCTGAAATGATTTCACTTGGATCGTTTCTGGTTGGATCTCAATGTTAGGGTATCCAAGAGGATAATTCTTATAACATGTTGTTGGTTCATCTTCATAGCTTTGATGTTTCCACTGGTTATAGTCATTCTGATCATACATGGGAGAATATGATGGCTGATAATAATCCTCATTCTCATAATTACGATCGTATACATCCCTATTAACCGATGGAAGATAACGTTCTACTCGGTTCTCAATGTCTGTTTGTGATGGAGAAAAATCTTGAGGTATACGTTGTATTCCACAACCCTCAGGCATTCCCCAATATCTCCTATCCATCTCAGAGTATACACGTACCCACGATTCCATGGTAGAACCCTGACTCTAAGTCTAATCCTAGAATAAAAGAAAAGTCCTACAATAATATGAAAAGTAAGAAAAGAAGTTAGAAGGGTGTTACCAAATAAGAAGTTCCTATGTTAAGATCCTGCAGAAGAAAACAAAACAAGTTAATTTCTAAAACATTTAGTCTAAGATTAAAAAATTTCTAAAAACTCTAATTCTAAAAATAGAAAGAATAAAGAAATTAGAAAGATATCATCAAATTAGAAGTTTCTATCTTAGGATCCTACAAACAGGAATGTTAGGTTAATTCCTAAAAATCAGAAAAATATAGACCTAAAGTTAGTACAATCCTAATCTTAATCTAATTTTAAAAATAATTAATTTCAGAAACGCAACCGTCAGTTCCCGGCAACGGCGCCAAAAACTTGTTCACTCCCTAAGTGCAGGGTTGTGATGTAGTAATAACTCAGTAAGATCGAGGTCGAATCCTAAAGGACTAAAACCTGTACGTAATCTAAAATTAAGTAGAACTAGGACTAGAATAAGATGAAATCTAAAGCGAGTGTAAATTGAGGACCAATGATGGAATAATTATCTAAATTTAAGAGAAATTAGATAAAGGAAACTAGGGATTCAGAGGATCCACTTATAGAGATCAGAGAGATCTTATGCCTGTTCCTGAAAATTTAACTGAACTGTCATTGATCTAGTTTTCAAGAGATGAAAGGTATATGAATTAGAATGGATTCCATCACCAAACCATGCCCAGGAGACTATGGAAAACAACATAATTAAACTAATTACCAACCAATCACATGTATGAAGGTTAGGAAGAGTACCGTCATCCGACCATGCCCAGGAGACTATGGTAAACAACAGGGCTTCTTGACATCATAAACATCAAAAGAAAAAAAAAACATTCAAACCCATTGCAGACCCACTGTAATTTCAGTCACAACAGACCATTAACGACTAAAAATATTCCTACTAATCAACTATCATCAAAATCAGTTCATAATATATATCCAGGCGATAAGATCATTCCCGTCACGCCACAAGCTTCACCTCTTAGCCCTAGCTAAGAGATTTAGCCTGCCATGGCTAGACTAATCATCTTAAAGAAGAAGAAAGAAAAATAAACAAAGTAAAAAAAAATAAAATAATCTCTAAATTCCCTCTCTCTCTCTCGTGTGGCTGCCTTCAACGTCCCCTAAGCTCCAGCCGTGAAATGATGCCGTTCCCGTCTTGCTTTCCTCCTTTTTATAGCACCAGAAGGCCAGTTCGCGCTGACGGAGGCGGTGGAATTTCCTGTGAAAATTCCTTACGCAGCAGAGTGCGTAACTCCTTCACGCACCCAGAAAACGGTGCCGTTTTCCTTTCCTTCTAAAAAATTAACGTCCCCTGAGACGTTCTTGGATGAGAAATTAGATGGACGGTTTGGATCTGCCAACCGACCAAAGATGGTGGCCCATAGAATCCCGGAACGTCCGGACTTCGCAGACGTGTGAAAACAGGGGCCTGCGTAAAAGCTTTTACGCTGTGACGTTGGTGGGGCCCACTTCTTTATTATTTTAAGAAATCCACTCCGTTCATTCAACTCGTGGATAAATTTCAGCTGGATAGGGCCGATTTTGGATTGCTGCTAACGTGGCCCACCTGATTGATCGTTTTCCAACGGCTGCGAAGGAGTTTTTTCTGCTTGCTGTGATCGGCACATGTGCATGCATGGATGATAATGGACAACATGTTTCTGTCCAGAATGAAGCCATCTACATGATGGACAGTCTGGATCACCAATCCAGATGATGGATGGGGCCCACAATGCTCACCCGCAAGTTCTATACGAAACAGAGCTTCCGCAGATCGCTGCTGGGACGTTGGTGGGGTCCACTTTACTACTGGTTTGTGAAATCCAGGCCGACCACTGCATTCTACTCGAGAAACTGGTCGAAAAAGATGCGGTTCAGCTCTGATTCGGTGTGGCCCACTAGGAATTTTACTCTACCGTCCGAACGCCTTTTGATCTATAGTATTCCGCGTGTGTATGCATGGTTTTGGAAAATCTGCCTGTGTACAGTCAGTTTGACCATCTGGAATGAATGGACGGTCTGGATTAATAGTGTGATCAAAGGTGATGGCCCACTCATCACTTCAGCGTAACGTCCAGCGAAATAGAGGCTCTTTCGCTTTGGAAAGTCGGGTCGAACCGTCTTTGACTGGTCTTCCAGGTCCAATGCACGTCCAGCGCCTGTGTACTTCATGTACATGTAGTGTGGTGTGTGGTCTATCATAATAATCTATAAAAATCTGGTCCGTCCAGCCTTTTTCTCATCTCATTCAAACCGTCGAGACCAACCTTTAAGCATATCCAGATATCCATCGGGCCCCAATTCACTGTTTTATAGGCTGATTTGACAGTTAGACCACTTTCACAGTGATCCAATGGCTGATTTTTGATATGTCAGTTAATTAATAGCATTCAGGCCATGTATGAATTTTGGAGCTGAACGGATGGTGGGAAGTTAACTATCTTGCATTCTGGATGCTTTTCAAGCCTTTTTAATGTGAACGGCTTGATTTTCTCGGGTCCCTGGCGTGTAAATCCACTGATCTTGGTCCCCTGGGATCCGTCTCTTGCCTTAGTAAATCTTGAGTGCTAAAACCATGTTTTTAATACCCAATTTCAGTTCAAGCTTGTAATTACACCTTGCAGCACAAACATAGTTAAATCAGACCGTTAGACAGTACAATGTTCATAAATTCAGGAAATATCTGGGGTCTAATATGCAATATTTGACCCTCAACAGTAAACACACTCCATGTTAGCCAGCTTCCAGCGTCCAGTGACGCTAGACGGCATGGGTAAATATAGCATCACGGTGGGTCCCACATGAACGTGGCCCACCTTAATAAAAGGTGAGTCCCACATGAACGAGGTCTACTTGATGGGTTTAATATTTGTGTGTTCTCATCATTCATAAGGTAGGGTCCACATGACTGGGACGGTTTGGCCAAGGCATACATCAAGGTGGGGTCCATCCAATTGAGCCACACATCACACAATATATATATATATATATATATATATATATATATATATATATATATATAAAGAGAGAGAGAGGCTCAGGTCGTAGCTACGAGACGCGGCATCGGAATCGTAGCGACGACATGATCGCAATGACATAAGTCTCAGGTCGAACCGACTTAGGTGTATAGGGTGTGCCTCAGGGTCGAGCGCAAATGAAATCTACAGGTCGTGGGTCGCCAGAATTTGATCGGGAGGACTGCGGAGATATACGGAATGGTAGGGGCTGGGATACGGGGCTTACAATATTTGAGATCACACCTCACACACATACATAGTCATTTCCATCATAAACTAGTTTGCATTTTGTTCACTTCTTAAATAGTTTGTGATAATTATCTATCTGTAAGGATTAGTGTAATAGGATTTTTAAATACATTGTAAAACTTTAAAAAGTCCTATTCACCCCCTTCTAGGGTGTATTGGTATATTCTTACTTCAACTCAAGCGGTCTTTACCGCTATTTCACTGCCTACTACAGCGTCCTATGGACGTTGGCAACAACAGCGTTTGACCTTTTTTTTTAAAAGTTTTTTGAAGGATTTAAATAGGTGGGGCCCACATCAGGAGGATCCACTCCATTTGTTGGGTTTTATGGTCCTAGAAACATCTAACAAGCCCAATATTCAACATGTTTTAACTCATAGAAACATCACAGCCGGCCCTAACAAATTAAATCGCCCAAAACCACTATTTTCTATAATATGGCTTGCCAGAGATTCGGTTCAGCTTCATTTTTCGGCTCAACACCTAAAATGAGTTGGACAGTAGGGTGGATGGTGTGGATCAGATACATACATTAAGGTGGGGTGGGCCACCAAAATTTGTGCATCAAGCTGATATTTTTAATAGTCCCTCCAGCAGTGTCTACTGCTGGTGGTGAATATATAACGCATATATCAAGTGGGCTGCACTGTCCCTTACTGGATGGTGGAAAGCATGGCTGAAACACATATATCAGGTGGGGTCCACCTCAGTGTGGTCTACCTGGTCATCAATCAATCTAATATATATATATATATATATATATATATATATATATATATATATATATATATATATAATATAATATAATATTATATTATATTATAACTTACTGATATATATGTATATATAATATAATATATCATAATATTATATTATAACCTTAACTCACCCAGCGTCCATAGAGTCTGGACGTGGATGGACGTGTTGGGTATCACATGCAGCAGGGTGGTCCACATGGTGTGGCCCACCAGAGATCTAGACCAGCTGGCGTTTGTATTTTGCCTAAGCAACACATATATTTATGATGTGGTCCACGCCAATGGGCCACTCCCCTGATCAAGCTGATATATGAGTTTTCCTTCAATCAAACCCGTCTGAATGGACTGCTAGGTGGGTCCAGATGTGGTGGATGGTGTGGATAGAATACACCCATCACCAAGATGGGCCATCAATAAAAAGATAAAGAAAGAGAGAGAGAGACGTGAAGGGGAGGGACCCCGCCACTATCTGGCCCTCCCTTAAACAATGCATACATCAAGTGGGTCCCACAACAAGTGGGCCCTTAAAATCGAAACAAAGGTAGATTACCCACCTCAAGATCCCTTCTTCCTTCTTCCATCAACACGTTCTATAGCTCCAAAGAATGTGATTCAACAGTTGAGATGAGGCTTGGAGGGTGGAGATGTGAGGTAGGAAGGTGGGCCACATTAGGCTCTCATCTCCTTGGAAGCCATGGATGTCCACTCTCCCTTAGTTGCTTGGGAGATGGAGTTTGAAATGAGAGAGAGAGAGAGAGAGAGAGAGAGAGAGAGAGAGAGAGAGAGAGAGAGAGAGAGAGAAGAGTGATGGATGAAAAGTGGTAGATGGAGTGGGTGTTGTAAGAAATGGGGATGGGAAGGCATGGGTTAGTTTGAAATTTTTGCAAAGGTGGTATGGGTGGGGAGAGAGAGAGAGAGATAGAGAGAGAGAGAGAGTTGACTTGTGAGGGGGGTGAGGTGGCATGGGGTATGGGTGATGTACTTGAGATAGGGTGTGTACTTGATTGATTGATTGATGGGACATTTTTTAGAGATTCTCTCAGAATTCACAACGTGTGGCGTTTCTTTGGAATGAACGCGGGCCCACATCTCTTGGCCTGGGTATCGCCTTAACACGTAATACACAACGTTTGAACCGCTGCGATGGCACGGTCTTAAGGGTACAAATCTCAGGTCGAGCCGACTTTGATATACGGGACACGACTCAGGATCGCATGCAAATGTCGATAACAAATCGCGGGTCGCTGGAATTCGACGGGGAGGACCGCGGAAGCTTATGGAACAGTACGGGCTAGGATACGGCCTCACACCGCATCACATGGACTGTTCATATTGGACGTCAATAACATGTGTACAAAGGTGCACACATGGGCTAGAGATAATGCCTCATATATATGTCTATATGGAAATTACACTATGAGGTCAAGCTATGTGGGCCCCACCATGATGAGTGTCAAACATCAACATCGTGCATTTGATGGGTCACCTTTAGGTTATGGGATATCCTAAAAATCAGCTATATACGGAATTTAGGCGGGCCATACCATCTAAAACCATGTGAAGACATGCTTAATACTTATCAAAGTACTTGGTGGGGCCCACCTTAGTTTTAGATGCGGTTGAAACTTGGTCTGAACCCTCATCCAAGTGGGACACAGACAATGGATGGTTTGGATTTATGAACCACATTTTGGTGGAGCCAATAAATGATTATGAATGTTTTAATGGGAGGGTAACCCCTCTCAACTATTATATGAGGTGTGGCCCACCCAAGTTATAGATTCACTTGATTTTTAAGCCCATGGTCCGCCATGGAATGGTGCATTTGACTAATGGGGTAGATGTTCAACACACATCACGATGGTCCCATACAGCCCAACCTCATGGGAAGTTCCCATGAGGTCGACCTCATAGTACCACACACATGCATCCTATCCATTTTTAGGGATCATTTTAGTGCATAAGCCCAAAATCGAACTATATCCAAATATTAAGTGGACCACACTAGTGGAAGAAGTGTGGAACCCAAAATTGAACTAGATCCAAAGCTGAAGTGTGTAAATGCTATTGTGTAAATCAAGCACCCGTAGTATTGTCAAATTTTATTGTGCCAAATCATTAATTATTTGCATCATGCTTTGAGTTGAAGCAATCAGGTTCATACATTTTTAAGTTCTGTGGATCTTCGTTGAACTTGCCCACATCTTCAAGTTAAAGTGAAAAGTGTTGAAGTTCATCATTTCAAGATCAAATTCAAGAACACAACTTCAAGTTTGAAGTTCAACTACTGTACGCTAAAGACTCAAGAACTCAAGCGTGACTCAAGCTCCAGTTTAAGACATCGAACTCAAATTTCAATCATCACAAGTATTCAAGATTTTGAAGCGAGTGATGTTTCAATTATTTTTACTCACAAACAGGCTTGGATGACCCTAGATTGATCATAGATTATGTCATTTTCATTGCATATTTTATGTGGGTCATTTCATATGTTTATAGATCTTTTTCTCGACTAGTCATAGACCTTGTTCGACTAGTATAAGTACTGGCTTGACCAGTCTAAAAGTTTTCTCGACCTGTCCAAGGTTTGTTGCTATTTTCAGAATTTTTTGTTGGACTCTCGACTAGTCGTGGAGACTTCTTGACCAATCGAGTGAACAGTGCTCGACCGGTTGTGCAGGCTCGACTCAAAGTCTAGCAACATTTTTTGGTCCCACTCGACCAGTAGAGTGCATTGCTCAACTAGTCGAGCAGGCCACTCGACCACTCTAGCAAGCCACTTGACCAGTCGAGTAACGGTCTTATCTTATCGCGCCAGAAAATTTAAAATTTTGTTAGTCCTTCGACCAGTCGAACTGATCCTTAGACCAGTCGAGTGAACAGTATTTTCACCTATAAATAGAGCATGAATTCAGAGTTATTCATCCATTAAAAGTGAAATCAAGATACCACTCTTAAAGATAAGTTTGTGAATTTGTTATGCTATTCTGTGCTCATTTTAGATTCTCTTTAATTAGTTAATGTAATTTGATTTTGAGATCTTCAATCCAATCTTATATTAAGAAGGGATTTGAGTTTTCCCTTTTCTTGAGATCAAAATCAAATCAAGCTAGCCTAGGTTGATTTAATTAAAAATCATTTAAAACTAGAACCTTTTCATCTGTGAGACTAGACATTGAACATATTCATCTTAATCGGATCGGTTCTGCCGTTCTTCTTCAAAGGAGAATTTCCAGATAAGTATTATTTACAAATATGTATCTTTTTAGTTTTTGAGGTTGTGATAAAAAAATCTCCTTTTAGTTTGTCTAAGGTAATCTTGAAAATCTCAGAGTGTGGTGTTTTTGAAATTGTGTAAGCCCAATCAAAGACACAATTGTGAAAGTTTTAAGGTAAACCTTGGAAAACCTTTTTTTATAGTGTACGCTAATATCCCGAGGGAGTGGATATTAGGAGTGGAGTAGTTGTATGACTATTTTCTAATAGTTGGTGTACACACAAGCAAACCACTATAATTCTTCGAGTTGTGGTGGATGATTGAATGTGCTTATGTGTGTGAATGTTGTAATTTATTTTAAGCATTTGTGGTGAATGTTGTAATTTATTTTATGCATTTGTGGGAATGCTGTAATAACTTAGTTTATTTTATTTGTTATTTCCTTTACTTCTTTATTAGTTTGGGTTTTTGATACTTATAAACGTTCTAGTAAGGTTGTCCTGCCATAAGCCTTTGATTTTTGGTGTTAGGTTGTCCTTAGAACTAAGTTTGTATCAACCTCTCAAGACTAGTACATTTGAAGTTGTTATTTACTTGTGCTTTATTATTATTTGAATTGTGCTGTCTTTTTTTTTTTTTTTTTTTTTTTTAAATTTCTGAATTTATTTTGTAATTTGGCATAGTCCTATTCACCCCCTCTAGGATGTAGCTCTGCCTTTTCAAGTGGTATCAGAGCCTAATAGTTTTTTTTTTTTTTTTTTTTTGGATTCATTTCTTAAGCTAATCGATCTGAGCTTATAAGATGTCAAATTTTGATAGCCTCTCAATCATTAGGCCTCCACCTTTTGATGGCTCCAATTATGCCTATTAGAAAGCCAGAATGAGGATCTTTTAAAGTCCATAGATGTGAGTGTGTGGCAAGCCACAGTAACTAGATGGATCCCTCCTACCATTGAAGTTCTAGGCATTGATGGAACTAAATCTATGAAAGTTGCACCTTATTTTTCTTATACCACACTTCAAAAAAATGAGAGTAGTGCCAATGCAAAGGCTTTAAATGTAATCACTCGCGCACTATCACTAGATGAATTTAAAAGAATTATATCTTGTGATTCTGTAAAGCAAGCTTGGGACATTCTAGAAATGACACACGAGGGTACGACTATTGTCAAGAATTCTAAACTTCAAATCCTCACCACTCAGTTTGAGGAAATACATATGGAAGAAAGTGAAACTTTCATTGACTTCTATACTAAGTTAAATGACATAGTCAACTCTATGTGGGGTTTTAGTGATAGTATCCTCGAAAGTAAAGTCTGTGCAATGATATTACGCTCATTGCCTGATAAGTTCAATTCAAAGGTCACTGTCATATAAGATCTTCGTGATACAGATGATATGAGGGTTAAAGAGTTGGTTGGTTCTTTACAAACTTGCGAGTTAAACTTTAAAGCTCCTAAAGGTAAATCCATTGCCCTTAAGTCTTCTAAAATTACTTCTCATGAAAATGTTAGTAATTCTGATTTTGAAAACTATGAAGATGATATGACATTATTAGCCAAGAAGTTTTATAGGATTTTTAAAAGCAAAAAGAGGATAAATTTTTAAAAACCTTTAGAAAAGAAAAGAAATAGATCTAAAAATTAGAAATCTATTAAAAACAACTAATGTTTCAACTGCCATGAATATGGGCATCTGACAAATAAATGTTCAAAGAGGGAAAAAAACTAAAAAGAAAGGTATGTTAGCCACATGGGATGAATCGTCCTGCTTTGAATCCTCTTCTGAGTTAGATGATTCTGAAACTGAGTCTACTAATGAGGTCAAAGCCTTAATGACTCTAGCCAAATTCACTTTCTCAGATAGTTGTGATTCAAGTAGTGAAGAAAATCTGAGAAGTGATCTTAAAAATGATGAAGATTTACAAGATGCATATGATGCCCTATATAAGGGTATACTCAGATAGAAGGCATCAATTATGATGAAACCTTTGCCCCAACAGCTTGTCTTGAATCTATCAGACTGTTTATATCCATCGCTTGTTATAAAAAGTTTAAAATTTATCAAATGGATGTTAAGAGTGCATTCTTGAATGATGATTTACATGAGGAAGTATATGTTGAACAGCCTAAGGGTTTTGAAGACCCTAAACATACGATCATGTTTATCGCCTGAAAAAGGCACTCTATGGATTGAAACAAGCTCTCAGGGCATGATACGAGAAATTGACTAAGTTTTTACTAAGTCATAACTTTATAATGGGGATTGTTAATAAAATATTTTTTGTTAAGAAACACAACGATCACATATTGATAGTACAGATATATGTTGATGACATTATCTATGGATCTACCTGTTCTGACATGACTATTGAGTTTGCAAATTTAATGAAGTCCAAATTTGAAATGAGCATGGTTGGAGAACTGAACTATTTCTTAAGTTAATAAGTAAAATAACTTCTTGATGGGTTCTTTATCTCTCAAATCAAATACACTCTAATCCTAGTTAAAAAGTTTGGCTTTGAGAGCGGTAAAAATTTTGATAGTCCTATGAGTAAGACACTTAAACTCTCTAAGGATTCGATAGGTAGGAGTGTAGATCCCAAGTTGTATCGCAGTATGATAGGTAGTTTATTATATTTAACTACGAGTCGACCAGATATTGTATTCGGCATAGGAATCTGTGCTAGATATCAATCGGATCTTAAAGAGTCCCACTTGATTTCTGTAAAGTGCATTTTGAGACATGTCGCAAGTACGACCAAACTTGGTCTTTGGTATCCTCATGATACTAATGTTCAATTAGCTGGTTATTCGGATACTGATTGGGCTAGTAATATTGATGACCACAAGTCTACCAGTGGTGGATGTTTTTATGTTAGGAACTGTCTAGTTTCATGGCATAGTAAGAAACAGAGTTCTGTATCACTTTCCACAATTGAGGATGAGTATATCGCAACCGGTAATATATACACCCAGCTTATGTGGATAAAGAAGATGTTAAGTGATTATGGATTTACACAAGATTCTATGGTATTATATTGTGACAATTCTAGTGTAATTAACATTTCTAAAAATCTAATTTAGCATTCACGAACTAAGCATATTGACATTAGGTTTCATTATTTTTTGAATTAGTTGAAGATAAGATTATTTGTGAATTATTTCAGACTGAAAATTAACTTGTAGAAATATTTACAAAACCGCTCAATAGAAATAGGTTTGTTAAGTTGAAATTGGATATGGATATGTGCAATATGATCTAAATTGCATGTATGTATTTGTAATATATTGCATGTTTTTTAATTTATTTTTATAAATTTTTAAATTTTTAAATATGAAAATATGCAGAATTTTTGAGGTGCACAACTAGTCGAGTACACACTCGACCAGTCGTGGCACGATCGGGTTTGGGGCTTTTTATTGTGTAAAATGCACTTTTTCTTCATTTGTTTCATCCTCCCCAACCAGCCCTACCACGACCGGTCAAACCCACCTTTGATTCCTCCATGGTTAGTGCATCTTTTTTAATTTTTTTATGGATTTAAGTTCTTTGCTCTTCCATTTCCTTGCTTTTGTAGTTTATTTCACGATTTATGGTGGTTTGTTGGGTTTTCTAGCTAAAAATATGATTTCTTTGAAACCCATCTTTCATTTCTTACATTGCTTGTATTCCTTGTCTTTCTTGTGCAATAGATAGTAGAAATAAAAAGAGAGCCTCTTGTGGTCCCTCTTCTTCTCGTTTCACTTCGATCATGGTGCGCCATCTTCGGTCACCCGAAGAAGATCCCGAGTATGTGTGGGATATTCGATTATGCAATGTGATTGTTAAACAGATGGTCAAATCTGATCATTTGGCACCTTTTGGTATTGTTCTCATTCTTCAAGTTGTAAGTTGGGCTAACATGTTACATTGGGGCAGTCCAGCATACCGTTCCATTGCACAGGCTATGTTTGTTTGCATCAGTGACTTCTCTACTGAGAATCTAACGTTTACTATTACAATTAGAGAGGGTCCAATTGATGTGGATCGTCACTTAATTTCTGGATTGATGGATCTTCCAGTTAATGATGACGGTATTCCTATCTCTACTCTAGTGACTAGACCGTTGGATTCTGAAAAATGGATGTTAACTAGAGTATTATGTAACATGGATGCTGATTGAAACTCATGTGTGGTGCTTAGTTTCAAATATATGTTACTCAAATATAGGATTCTCCATCAGATTTTCATTTCTAATGTCTATCCTAGGTCTGGTAACAAGACTGAGCTTACTTCTTTCATGGCTTTCATCCTTCATTCTATTGTTACTGGTGTTTCTGTATGTCTTCCATCTCTTATCTGTTACATCATTATTCAGTTTCATCTCCATCTAGGTCATAATGATATTCTCTTTGTGTATCTTATGACTGCTCTAGCCACCCATAGTCTTATGGTTATGCCTATTGGAGAAGCTCCCATTAACCATCTTCCCTTCAACAACTCGAACATAAATAAGATGAATCCAAGGTTGGTTCCTAGCCAAGTTGATGTGGGTGCTGGAGGAGATGTTGAAGCAACTGAAGAGGAGGATGCTTTGCCTCTAGATGATGTTAATATGGATGACTTATTTAATGAGATTGATGAGTTAGACTCTGCAGCTATCTTGACTTTCAACCTTCTGACTTTGATGGACGTTTACGATCCCTTGAATAGAGGGTGAAGGGTTTACATGTGTCCCAAGAAAATTAATTTAAATACGTGAAAAAATATCTTAGGCGCATTAACAAGGGACTACATCAGATAAATCTTTCTATTCCTTCTCCTTCATCTGGATCTGATTAGTTTTTTTTTTTGGATATGTATTAATACTTTCTACTCTTAGATTTATATTGGGATCATGTGTGTTGGGATATCTCATGGACATACTTTTAATTTTTAGCATGTAGTCATGATATTCTGCTCTAAGTTTATATTTTGATTATCATGATGATATTTCCTATCTTATATCATTTACTTCTCTTCTCTTTGTACATCTTTCCTTTGTCTTATTGTGACAAAAAGGGGAGAAATTATAGAGGTATGTGATGATTGTTCACTCCCAAGTATAGGGTTGTGATGTAGTAATAAACTCGGTGAGACCGAGGTTAAATCCACATGTAACGTCTCGAAAAAATACGTACAGAGACTCGAGTACCACCTCGATCAGAAATCACTTAGGATTAATTCCTTTAGAAATTAAGTGTAAGTTAACTAACGCTAGGTTAGATTAGCTGTGAAATTAGCACTGTTCGCTTTAAATATGTTCTGTAAGACCCAATACTTGTGGAATCGTTGATGCTATAACATCCTGAAACCTAGGATCAAACTCTAAACCTGTTTGCTCTCATGAACCCTTTGAAACTTTGTATTGGATCTAGACTGCGCGTCGAGAGTCCGATATCTACAATCTTAGACCATTATGACCGCTTAGCTGGACTTGACAATCGCTTCGAAAATCAAGCCCAACTGATGTTCTAAGGCTATTTCATTGAGCCTGGAGCAAGGAGTGTGAGAAAGAGTGAAATTCTTTAAAAATTAAATGTGATTTAAATAAATCTGGCACGTTTCACTTGCGAGTTAAGTATAAGCATTCAGACCGTTGAAATCTGACCTAAATACACCCTCGGATCAGGGAACATTTCTCACTCAGGTCAGTGTAGTTGGAATCCTTGATCGAATCTCCGTGACCGCTGAATTGAAATTGGTCCGCCACGTGCGATCTGGGAACACTACCGACTGAAAACTTAATGTGACCAAGATCCAATATCCATGAGCTTAAGTCCGACTGCATTTGGTCAAGGGACCTCCAAAAATGCCCTTTTGGATCAGAAAAGACCCAATTTGGTTATAACCCAAGTATACCTTGGTTTAGAGTCTAAGTAGGTGAGTTTTTAGCTTATATAAGGGCCTTAAACCCTCTCATATCTCTCACCTACGAATTTGCAAGAAACCCTAGAAAGAGAAGAGAGAGAGTGAGAGTTTGTGAGAGAGTTGTGAGAGAAAGTCCCTGTCTCTCGACCCTGCTTCTACACACACCAAATCACCACATTCCAATCACTCTCCCGGTGATTCTGATGCCATTCTAGGTGAAAAAACCCTAACCTCAACCTGTTTTAGGAATTCCTTCGATACAAGTATCGAAGTAGCTGATGTATCTTGTGCTATAAGTCGTCATACAGGCGTTGACAAAGCGTAGAGTTTCTGTTTGATTCGTTACGCTTCTACGGTGAAACATGAGGATTTTAAATACTTAGATTGACTGATTTCAAAGCTTTCAATGTCATTTAATAGTAGATTATCGACAAGAACGCCGTTTGACATGTAGAACATGCTGTCTGTTTTCCATTTCGAATGCGTACGGAGAATATGAGATTTAGGGTATTTTAGGCATTTGTAGGAAATACTATATACGTCTGTATTTTACTAAAATGATTTCCATGTGTATTTGTCGTGTTATGATATTAGTTAGGCGTGCATGATCTGTTTGGCGAAGAGATTTTCCCTAATGCGCACTTTGGGTCGACATACACTATGTAGACTAAAGTGTGTAGACTAAGTGTTTGTATAAATGTTTGTATTAGTATGTATTGAGTAAATGTTGTTGTAGATTAGTCTTGAGATTGAATTCTCAATTAATATGATGATGTACATGCTTTTCCTCCATGTTGTTATTGAATTGATTTCCTTATATGTATGGAATACATGTGTTTGGTTGATTTGCTTACATTGTATGTTATAACATGTTGCTAACATGCTTGAATTGCTTGTATTTCATTTCTGTTACTCTCATATGATCACTGATATTGATTACAAGTGCTTGGGGCTATGCTCTAGTCCAGGCAGTCGGTAATGGATTAAAATTCATGGTTGGCTTCTAATTGTCACGAAGGACGCGTCGATGAACGCGAGTCGTGCTTTGGGTTGGCGGCAGTGGTTAGGCCACACGAGGTGTTTTATGCACTTCATGTCATTCAGCTTGAGGTGCGCTCGTACTAGTCGAGCTCGTCAAGTAACCCGACTGACCATTGTATATTCACCTTTTATTGGTCATAACTGCTTGAACCTAGGGTACTGAACTTACCAGTGGAAACCCTGTTAACCATGGTACCTTGATCCATAAAGACTCATGAACCGGGCATGGTGGTATGGGACACCATGGTCGAGCTGTCGGCCTACGCTGGGGCCACAAACCTCCCCTTAGTGACCAGTGAGCACCTTAGACTCGTGAGTCGATTGTGGTGGTATGGGACACTACATTCGTGCTGTCGGCCTACTCTGATTGGTGACGAGCCCTTTCTAGTGACCTCGAGCGTATTCTGAGTCTACGTGAGGTGACGACCCTTCCATAGCAACAAGAGTACAACTAGGCCTTTATTGATAAGGTGATGGGGGAGCGGTGCAACGAGTGCGAGCAACAGCCCTAACAGCCCTTGCAGCGACCTAGAAATATAACATCGTATGAGATTACTAGGAGTAACGACCTTAGATAGGATCTGTGTTGGGATTGATATAAGGAAGGTACCTTAGTTTCCCAATACTGCTGTATGAAAGGACTAATAATAACTTGGTAATCATATCCACATCGCACTGCTTGTACCTAGAAGATGTGCAGCACTGAGGGAAGAAAGCATGCCGCAGACGTAAGATGGTGTCGCATGAGGGAGTATGTCGGTGAGGGCATCCATCATGTCATTTCATGCTGCATTAACAACAGTATTTAGGATTGTATGTTTGATTGCTTTACTATTATCGCGTGATTGATTTTATAATATGCTAATCTTTGCTCTATGATTCCACTGAGTTGATCACTCACTCCCACGTTACGGGACGGTGCTTGCAACACCTACCAGACTCTGTTTTAGATGCAGGTTGTGAGGAGATCCAGGAGCTGGAGCCGGACTTCTACGAGGACCAGGACGAGTTCTCGTATATGCAGTTCTCCGACGGCTTTGCATATGTGGCCTGGATCAGTGGGACTTTTGGCTAGTTGGACTATTACTTGACATATGATTTTGGTTTATTATATGTATTTGTGACTCAGAGATGTATTCATACTTTGGAGACAGTTCGAGATTATTTTATTTTATACACAGTGATATATATATCTTTCAGTCTTCTGCTTGCGTTTTATCATTGGATCTGGTGTATGAATTGTAGTTTTGGTATAATCTTACTCATGTTAATGCTCTAACTCAGACAACATTGAATCATAAGCATATTTGTTGCATAAGTGATGGTTTAAAACTCAGGAGTCAGGTTTCTACACGACCCCCGATTTTCAGGGTGTTACAAGTTGGTATCAGAGCATGATTTGGATTAAATCGGACCTGGGTTATGGACATGCGACGTACGTTGTCGCCCCTTTGACTTAGGTGGGTGTAAGAAAAAAATAGAACCACTCATAGGACCCCAGTTTCGCCAATTGGCGAAGTTCACTCAAATCGATCATTTTGATCGAGTCCATGTGCATCCGTGGTCGTATGAAATGACCACAGACCACTTCTAGTTCATGTGTGGGTGGGTCTAGACCTCTATAAACCCTATCCCAGCCGTTAAAAATTACTAAATGTGAATATACGTCAGATAGTGCCTGAAGTGACCCGAAATAGTGCGAAACGGAGTCGTGGGCCTATCCACGCTAGTCAAGCATGATCCAGGGTGGGACCCATATAGATTTTGGGCCCCCAGGGTAGGAGGACCTCACCAAAATGGTGAGGCATCGCCGTTTAGTACAGAGAGTGGCGAGGACCTCGCCGTACAATGGGCCCATCTCGGTCGGGCCGTCGGGCCGACGCCATTTGGGGGCTAGTGTAGCCCCTATGCATAGGGGTCGTCCATTAAGACCACCCCAAAGACCCACCTCCTTCACAAAAACCCCTTCCAAGCTCTCCCTTCCTCACATTTTTACTATTTTCCCTCTCAAATCCCGTTTCAAATCACTCCCATTCCCATTTTCTACTACAACCAACGCCCCTCCATCGTTCACAGCTGTACGCACTTCCTTCTCTCTCCATTTTCATCTATTGGAGCTCCCCCATCCTCCATTGGAAGCTCAAATCGTGTGAGCTTCAAACCCAACCCATCTCACCCTTTTTCCTTTGTAATCCTAGCATTTGGGGGCCTGTTTCACTCCTCTATAGGACCTAGATTTTTGTTAGCCCAATAGGTCAGCCATTTCTCTCCCTTTCCTTCATTTTTCATGGCCTTTTTAGAGGCTATTTTAGCCTTTTTCTCCCTTTTCACCATCCTCTCTCTCATGGGAAAGAGGAAGACTACCGCTGATGAAGCTGGGCCTAGTCACCCTTCACGTTCAAGGAAGTCGAGGGGTGGCACCGCTAGTTCAAGTGTCGCCGCTAGTCCAAACATTAGGAGAGAGCTACACACGAAGCGGGATTTGGATCCCCATGCTCACATAGGGAGAGCATTGTTGGCAGATTTGGCCCACGGTGCGTATACTGATCACAAGGTTCTGTTTGAGGCGCATGTGGATGAGCAACTCTTTGGTGAGTTTTTGTTGTTTGAACGCATCGAAGCTGTCAGGTGGGGTCCGCTCTTTGAAGGCCAGTCTCGTGCGAACTTGGGCACTGTTCGTGCCTTTTATGCTCATATTCGGGATCCTACGTTGGAGCCATTACAGTTCTGGATTCTCTTTGATAGAGATCGGGAAGCCACGATCGATGTTCGGTTGATAGCTCGACTTCTGAACGTGCCTCTTGGTGAGGTACATCTAAGTGCTAAGAACCTGAGGAGTGTTCGTGAGCGAGATCATCGCACCAGGTTTCTATGTAGTGGTTTAATTGAGTGGCAGCGTAACAAGAGCCTCCTAGCGACCCACATGTCGGATGATTTTTTCCTGTTACACCACATTTGCACGTTTAATGTGTATCCCAGGTCGACCAACCACAGTGAATGTACGCGTCTCATGATTGATTTCCTGTATCAAGTGGGCCAGGGAGAGAACGTATGTATGCCCACGTTTGTGTAGCGATAGATCGTCCTTATAGCGAAGTCAAGAAGAATGTCTGAGTCACTTCCCTTTGGCTAGCTCATATGCAGGATTGCACTTGAGTTTGCCTATAGACTTGGGCCGGAGTTGCTTGTGCCGATTCATTTCATCAATGAGGCTACCATGAACTAGATGAGGATAGGACCTCGGGAGCGTGAGGCTCAGCTTGATGATGACAGTGAGGGTGAATATGATAGCGAGGAGGATGAAAGTGAAGAAGAAGGTGGAGCAGAAATAGAGGAAGAAAGTCAGGAAGAAGAAGAAGAGGAGGCTCAGGATACTGATGAGAGCCCTCCTCCTGTGACTCGGACTGCTAGGGATGCTCACATAGCCCGACTTGAGGAGAGTCAGGTTGCTTTGCGACGGGAAGTCCAAGAACTCCGGGTCGAGGTAAAACAAGAGCTTGAGGATACCAAGGCTGTCATGAAGCAGAAATTTCACAAGGTGACTCGCACCTTAAAAGCCATCCTATGTTGTCTGCAGGATAAGGGTGTCCCTCCTCCATCGCCAGACTCGGACTAGTGATTAGGTTTTAGATGGTCGTTGGTCGTAGTTAGGTTATTTTCTGTTTTCTATGTGTGAGACTGAGAAGGCTTAGTAGTTAGTTTGTGTTGCAGTTGTAGCTTGGCTAACTTAGTTTCCCATGTGTTTCTTGTCATGATGCATGTAAAGATATTTCTCTTGTATTGTGACAAATTTTGATTTAATGAAATGCATGGAGTTTCTTCGGTTTGTTATGTGAATGATTGTGGTGTATTTGTGCTATTGCTGAAACTTACTAGGTTGCACCATATTTTAAATATAGGGAATGCCACCTAAGGCTACTCGGAGCACGATACGTCTTATGTTGGGTGAGCCTATGGATCGGGTTCCTCCCTAGACTGATGATCATGTGGACCCTGTTGTAGGTCTGATTTGTGAGACTGTACCTGAGTCTCAACCTTCTGCAGGTCCTACGGTCGGACCACTACCTTTCACACCGCCTGTTAGAGAGCAGTACCGTGTGTCTTCCTCGACGCAGTATGTGCCTCAGCCTGCTCCACCTCCTGATAGGTTTGAGCAGTTGATGATCATGATGAACTAGCAGCATCAGCAGCTTTTGACTACGATTGCAGGGGCCTTAGCTCAAGGTGGCAGTGCGACTCCACCTGCGCCTCTTGTGCATACAGCTGAGGATGCTGGGACTTCGACTCAGGATGGGGGTATGGCTCATCCTGCACCATCTACTTACCCTACGGGGAATGCTACTGATACGCGAGGCCTACTTGAGCGATTCCAGCGCTTACGACCTCCTACTTTTACGAGTTCTCACAGACCCGAGGAGGCCGAGTATTGGCTCGACCATGTCTCGAAAATAATGAGGATGCTGCACTGCTCGGAGTCTGAGCAGGTTAAGTTGGCCACGTTCATGTTCGAGAGAGAGGCTAGCTTATGGTGGGATAGCGTATTACGGACAGTTGCTGTTGGCTACATTTGGACTTGGGCAGTATTCGAGTTCCGATTCCATGAGAAATACTATCCCCAGACCTACCGGCACGAGAGGGAGAACGAGTTTTTACGCCTCGGGCAGGGAGGCATGTCAGTTACAGAGTATAAGCATCGGTTTACAGAGTTGGGCAGATATGTCCCTACAATACTTGTCGACGAGCAGATGCGCATGCGACATTTTTCTGAGGGCTTGCGGCCTGATATTCAGTCGAAGATGTGCTGTGTCAGCATACCCTCCTATGCAGAACTGATACATATGTCCATGAGGGCAGAGCAGGATGTTGATCGACTGACACGTTCTCGTGGCCTTGTGATTGTTAGGCCATGACCAGATACTCAGGACAGGCCATTTCTTGGCAAGAGGCCTCGCATCGACCCTCCTCCTATGGCTACAGTGCCAGTACTTCCGATGAGGTGCCCCGGTGTGACATGTACTTACTGTGGGAGACCTGGTCACACTGTAGAGAGTTATTTTGCTCAGATGAGAGATAGCGGGTTTTCACCGCCGCAGAAGATCGACCGTCCTCGCCCACAGGCTTTATCTGCTCCGCCGTTACGGTTGGCTCCTGCGCATCCTTCTTTTAGACCTCTAGTACCTCAGTTCCGGCCGCCTCAAAGGGCCCATGGTACCGTGGCCAAACTGTCCACAGCAGGCTCAGGTGCATGCGCTCATAGTTGAGGCATCCGAGGTATCAGATGGTAGTCCCATGGCTTTGAGGTTACAATACAAATTGTAGGTATTTTCATTTTCCTACTGGTGGACACTGGGTCCACTACTTCCCTCATTTCATGCACGACAGTCAAGAGACTGGGTTTGGCTATGGCCCCCACGAAGGGGATGACACTCATTACGGCTACAGGAGATGTTTTTGACATTACTAGAGTCTGCGAGAGTTGTTTGATAGACTTGGGTAGAAGGACTGTGACTTTTGACCTATTGGTTGTCTCCCTATTCCACTATGACGTCATACTTGGTATGGATTGGCTCACTGAGATGCGAGCCGAGATTGACTGCGAGACTACATTAGTGAAAGCCTACGGACCTGAGGGCACAACTTTCACATTTCTGGTTCAGGTCAGTCATCCGTCTCGGCTAAGTTGTTGCACTTCTCTGTTGGATTATGATGATGATCAGAGGATGAGAGACATCCCGGTAGTACGAGATTTTGATGATGTGTTCAGAAAGATTCCTGGGTTGCCACCTCAGCGTGAGATCAATTTTACGATAGACCTGGTACCCGGTTCGATGCTCATCTCACTGTCGACATATCGCATGGCCCCGTGTGAGAAGGAGTTGAGGAAACAGATTGATGATCTGTTGGAGGTTGGTTTCATACGTCCGAGTGTGTCTCCTTGGGGAGCACCCGTATTGTTTGTGATGAAGAAGGATGGTTCACTGTGATTGTGTATTGATTATCGCAGGTTAAATCAGATTACGGTGAAGAATAGATACCCTTTGCCCAGGATTGATGACTTGTTTGATCAACTGAGAGGAGCACAGTACTTCTCGAAGGTTGATCTGTAGTCAGGGTATCACCAGTTGTGCGTCAGGGATGAGGACGTGCAGAAGACAGCTTTCATGACCAGCTTTGCCCACTACGAGTTCCTCGTGATGTCATTCGGTCTTACGAACGCACCAGCCGTGTTCATGGATCTGATGAACAGAGTATTTCAGCCGTTCCTCTATCGATTCGTCATCGTGTTCATAGACGACATTTTGGTATATTCTAGGAGTCGAGAGGAGCATGAGGAGCACTTGCGATTGGTCTTGAATACACTGAGACAGCACCAGCTGTTCGCACAGTATAAGAAGTGCAACTTCTGGAAGGAGGAGGTCAAGTTCCTGAGACATGTGGTGTCTAAGGATGGGATGGCGGTGGACCTTGCTAAGGTAGCCGCGGTGCAGGATTGGGAGCAGCCTGGTTCAGTCACTGAGGTGAGGAGTTTTCTGGGATTGGCAGGCTACTATCGATGATTCATTTGAGACTTCTCCAAGATAGCCAGACCCTTGACTCAATTGACACGGAAGGATCTGAAGTTCGCCTGAAATGAAAAGGCGGATGCAGCTTTTCAGGAGCTGAAGGACAGGCTAACGTCCGCCCCTATGCTAGTATTGCCAGAGCAAGGGGTTAAATACACGATATACACTGACGCGTCTAGCATTGGTCTAGGTTGTATCCTTATGTAGAAGGACAGGGTAATTTCGTATGCATCGAGATAATTAAGGAAACACGAGGAGAATTACCCTACACACGACCTTGAGTTGGCAGCCGTCATTTTCACATTGAAGCTCTGGAGACATTACTTCTACGGAGAGGAGTTCAAGCTCTTTTACGACCATAAGAGCCTCAAGTACATATTTACGCAGCGGGACCTGAATATGAGGCAGCGGTGATGGATGGAGACTTTGAAGGACTTTAAGTTCGAAGTTTCCTACCATCCTGGTAAGGAGAACCTTGTGGCTAACGCTTTGAGCCGCAAGAAGGAGATAGAGTTTGCGGCTCCGCTGATGGTTGCCGAGTGGGACATGGTTGAGTTTTTGCGAGACTTTGAGCAGAAACTTACTGTGGAGGAGCCATTTGAGTTCATCGCACATGTTCAGGTCCGATCTCTTATCGATGACAGAGTCATCGCGGCGCAGAGGGATGACGAGTGTCTGAGTAAGCTTCGAGAGCAGGCCAGTGATGATGCAGACGCCGGGTGGCGAGTTGGAACGGATGGGGGCTTACGTTATCGTGGCCGCCTATGCATCCCAGATATCCCTGACTTAAGACAAGAGATTCTTGAGGCTGCGCACAGTTCCAGACTTACGATGCATCCGGGCAGCACAAAGATGTATCGAGACGTGAAAAGGACCTATTGGTGGGATGGCATGAAGACCCACATCGCAGAGTTTTTGTCCCGTTGTCTCACTTGCCAGCAGGTGAAGGCAGAGCGTCGCCGACCTCCTGTACTCCTTCAGCCTATGCCTATATCTGAGTGGAAGTGGGAATTTATTTCTATGGATTTCATCTTGGGACTGCCGAAGACGAGGAAGGGACATGATTCTATTTGGGTGATCGTCGACCGTCTGACGAAGTCAGCGCACTTCCTACCGATCAGAGTTACGAACTCTACAGACGAGTTGGCCAGACTATATATCAGAGAGATAGTGCGTCTGCATGGAGTTCCCTTAGAGATCGTGTTGGATAGAGACACGCACTTTGCTTCTATTTTCTGGACTCGCATCCAGGAAGCTATGGGTGTGAGGTTGAAGTTTGGTACTGCTTTCTACCCACAGACGGACGGACAGACAGAGCGGGTGAACCAGATTTTAGAGGACATGCTGCGGGCTTGCGTGTTGGACTTCAAAGACAATTGGGATGACTGTCTTCCATATGCGGAGTTCACGTACAACAACAGTTTCCAGGTGAGTATCGGTATAGCACCTTATGAGGCCTTATATGGGCGTCCTTGCCGAGCATCGCATTGCTGGGCAGAGGTCGGTGAGCGCAGATTGATTGGCCAAGAGATAGTGCAGGCGACCTCGGAGAAGATTGACATCATCAGACGCCGGCTTCTTACAGCATTGAGTAGATAGAAGAGTTATGCCAATACGAGACGGTGCCCACTAGAGTTCACGGTTGGGGATCACGTATTTTTGAGAGTTTTCCCTATGAAGGGAGTTCTTCGGTTCGGGAAGAAGGGAAAACTAGCACCGTGATTTATTGGTCCATTACAGATTCTTGACCGTGTGGGTGCAGTGGCATATCGTTTGGCTTTGCCTACGCCTCTCGCGAGCGTACACTACGTATTTCATATATCTATGCTGAAGAAATACGTTCCTGATCCTTCCCATATCATTAGATGAGAGCAGGTGCAGTTAGGTGAGAATGTTACATATATACTGCGACCGACGCGTATATTGGACAGGAAGGAGCAGGTATTGCATAGCAAGGTCATCCCCCTTGTGAAGGTGTTGTGGACGCATCACACTAAAGAAGAGGGTACTTGGGAGACAAGCTGAAATCAGAAAGAACTACCCACAGCTTCTCAGGGAGTACGAGTTCTCGTACATGCAGTTCTCTGACGGCTTCGCATATGTGGCCTAGATCAGTGGGACTTTTGGCTAGTTGGACTATTACTTGACATATGATTTTGGTTTATTGTATGTATTTGTGACTCAGAGATGTATTCATACTTTGGAGACAGTTCGAGATTATTTTGTTTTATACACAGTAATATATATATCTTTCAGTCTCCCACTTGCGTTTTATCACTAGATCTGGAGTATGAATTGCAGTTTTAGTATAATCTTACTCATGGTAGTGCTCTAACTCAGACAACATTGAATCATAAGCATATTTGTTGCATAAGTGATGGTCTAGAACTCGGGAGTCAGGTTTCTACACCACCCTCGATTTTCACGGTGTTACAACACAGGGATTGAAACCTGTACATAATCTGAAACTAAGTAGAACTAGAACTAGACTAAGATGAAACTAAATTGACTGTAATTTGAGGAATAATAATAAAATAATTATCTAAAACTTAAGGAATTTAGGGAAAGAAAACTAGGGATTCAGAGGATCCACTTGTAGAGATCATGAAAATCTTATGCTTGGGTCAAAAACTCAACCGGACTTAGAGTCCCATCTTCATCCAATTGAAGGGTATAACCATGAAAATTAAGACTAAACTTCCTTTGATCTAATTTTTAAGAGATGAAAGGTATAGGAATTAGAACGGATTCCATCACCATACCATGCCCAGGAGATAAAGCAAACAACAAAATTAAACTAATTAACAACCAATCATAAGATGTATGAAGGTTAGGAAGGGTACCGTCATCCGACCATGCCCAGGAGACGATGGTGAACAACAGAGTTTCCTGACGTCATCATCAAAATAAGAAAAGGAACATGATCAAAGCTATCATAGACCCATTATAATTTTAGTCACAACAGACCATTAAAAATTGAAAACATTCCCCATAATTCAACTAAATTCAAGATCAGTTCAGTCTAAAAAAAAGGCTCAAACAAAGTCTCCCCATCACGCTACAAGCTTCACCTCTTAGCCCTATCTAAGATGTTTAGCTTGACATGATTAAATAAATATCTCTAAACAAATTCATAGGAAAATAAAGAAAGGAAATAAAGAAGAAGAAGAAGAATGACAATTGAAAGTTGTCTTCACCCGCCTCTCTCTCTCGTTCAAACTATGCCTCCACGGCTGCTAAGATCCCTCTACATGTCCTCTCTCTCTCCCTTTTATAGGTAAAGGTCAGTCAGTTTGTTGGAGTGTGAAACTCCTGGAGTCGGTGCTTAAGGTCGGGCATTTACCCAGAGAAAACACAAGACTGTTTGCGTTTTGGATTGTTTTGGGATGGATGGCCATCCATCTCCTTTTTCAGCCTTCATGGTGATAGTAAAGGCCCCATGTTGATGAGTTTGAATGGTTTGGATTGCTGATCCGATCACAATCTTGATCG
Organism: Magnolia kwangsiensis; assembly: GCA_037074715.1. Taxonomy (NCBI): domain Eukaryota; kingdom Viridiplantae; phylum Streptophyta; class Magnoliopsida; order Magnoliales; family Magnoliaceae; genus Magnolia; species Magnolia kwangsiensis. Next base: position 101,145,763 of record CM073574.1, on the reverse strand, counting down.
TGGAATGGCCCGGAAGTCTCGATTTTCCCGGACGTAGAGCCTTCGTAATTCCTTGCGCTGTGCTGATGGTGGGGCGTGGGATCGATGTCTTCATGAAAATCCACTTCATCTACTGAATGCAAATCGAAAAACCAGGTGGGAATGGCTGGTTTTAGATCAAATTCGGTGTGGCCCACAAATTTTTCTGAAGCACCGTCTATCTTCTGTTTTATTGTTGAAATCAGATCTCATTGTCTTCTGGGATTCCGTCACCTAAGCAATGGTCACGCCCATCCTCTGAAGTGAATGGACGGTTTGGATCATCATATCGGATGATGGGTGGGACCCACAACTCAAATTAGCGTCCACACCTTGCGGACGCTACGTATGCAAAAATGGGTCGGGTCAGCTCCCGCTGACCGATCTCAGTGGTGTGGTGTGGTGCAAAAGTGCACTGCCTGTGAACTCCCACATGTACATGTGGGATCCAATGTAATTTGTGTGAGAAATCTGCTCCGTCCATCTCTTTTCTCATATCATTTAAGCGGTTGGGGCCAAAATTGAGGATTTATCGGCTGATTTATCCGTTGGGCCACTTATAGAGGGATCCAATGGCTGAAAATTGATGTGTACGGTTCATTTATGGTCTTCAGGCCATGTATGAAGTTTCGAGCTGAACAGATGGTGGAAACCCTATGATTTTGCATTATGGCTGACTTTCAGGCCCCTTGAGCTTCAGTTTCGATCTTGGTCCCCTTGGGTTCATCCCTTACCTTGGTGAATTCTGAGCATTAAATCCATGCTTTTAGTACCCTGTTTCAGTCCAAGCTCATAAATATACCTTGCAGCATAAACACAGTTAAATTGGGCCATTAATTAGTACCATGTTCGTAAATTCAGACAATAACTGGGGTTTAATATGCAATATTTGACCCTCAAGAATGATGTGGAATTTGGAGTGGTATGTATGGTTATTTATTTATTTATTTATTACAGGTTCATTCTGCTATTCACTTCTTCTGGATTGAGGGGGAGTGATGGAATGAGAAGGAGATGTGTCCATTGATCATTGGTTTATGATCCTTTATTGTGCATATATAACTGATGCATGATTCCTTATTAGTGCATGACTGGTGTATGATTCTTTATTGTGCATGATTTTTTATTTGGTTTTGTCACAAATTTGACAAAGGGGGAGATTGTAAATGCTATTGTTAAATCAAGCACCCGTAGTATTGTTAAATTTTGTTGTGTCAAACATTTAGTATTTGCATCATGCTTTGAGTTGAAGTGATCAGGTTTGTACATTTTTAAGTTCTATGGATCTTCGTTGAACTTGTTTACATCTTCAAGTTGAAGTGAAGAGTGTTGAAGTTCATGGTTTCAAGATTAAATTCAAGTTTGAAGTTCAACTACTGTACGCTAAAGACTCAAGAACTCAAGCATGACTCAAGCTCTAGTTCAAGGCATCGAAATCAAACTTCAATCATGACAAGTATTCAAGATTTTGAAGTGAGTGATGTTTCAATTATTTCTACTCATAAACAGGTATGGATGACCCTAAATTGACCCTAGATTGTGTCATATTCATTGCATATTTTATGTGGGTCATTTCATATGTTTATAGGTCTTTTTCTTGACTAGTCTTAGATCTTGTTCGACTAGTCCAAAAACTAGCTCGACCAATCCAAGGTTTGTTGCTATTTTTTAGAATTTTCTATTGGATCTTGACCAATCTTGGATACTGCTCAACTAGTCGAGTGAACAGTGCTCGACTGGTCGTGCAAGCTCGACTCAAAGTCCAGTAACATTTTTTGCTCCCACTAGACCAGTTGAGTGCATTGCTCGACTAGTCGAGCAGGCCATTCGATCAGTCGAGCAAGCCACTTGACCAATCGAGTAATGGTCTTTTCTTATCGCGCTAGAAAATTTAAAATTTTATTGGTCCTACGACCAGTTGAACCAACCCTTAGACCAGTCGAGTAAACAGTATTTTCACGTATAAATAGAGAATGAATTTCAAAGTTTATTCATTCATTAAAAGTGAAATCAAGACACCACTTTGAGAGATATGTTTGTGAAATTATTAAGCTATTCTATGCTCATTTTAGATTCTCTTTAATTAGCTTATTTAATTTAATTTTGAGATCTTTATTCCAATCTTATATTAAGAAGGGATTTGAGTTTTCCCCTTTCTTGAGATCAAAATCAAATCAAGCTAGCCCGGGTTGATTTAATTAAAAATCATTTAGAACTAGAACCTTTTCATCTGTGAGACTGAACATTGAACATATTCGTCTTCATCGGATCGGTTCTACCGGGCTTCTTCAAAGGAGAACTTTCAGATAAGTATTATTTATAATTCTGTATCTTTTTGATTTTTGAGGTTGTGCCAGAAAAATCTCTTTTTGGTTTGTTTGAGGTGATCTAAAAAATCTCAGAGTGTGGAGTTTTTGAAATTGTGTAAGCCCAATCAAAGACACAATTGTGAAGGTTTTAAGGTAAACCTTGGAAAACCATTTTTCATAATGAACGCTCATATCCCGAGGGAGTGGATATTAGAAGTGGAGTAGTTGTGTGACTGTTTTCTAACAGTTGGTGTACACACAAGCGAACCACTATAATTCTTGGAGTTATGGTGGATGATTGAATGTGCTTATGTGTGTGAATGTTGTAATTTATTTTAAGCATTTGTGGTGAATGTTGTAATTTATTTTATGCACTTGTGGGAATACTATAATAACTTAGTTTATTTTATTTGTTATTTCCTTTACCTCTTTATTAGTTTGGATTTTTGATACTTACAAAATTTCTAATAAGGTTATCCTGCCATAAGCCTTTGGTTTTTGGTGTTAAGTTGTCCTTAGAACTAAGTTTGTATTAACCTCTCAAGGCTAGTACATTTGAGGTTGTTATTTACTTGTGCTTTATTATTATTTGAATTGTACTATCTTTTTTTAAATTCCTTCCCCCCCCAGGACGTATAGCTTGACCTTTTCAGACCACACCACAGGAAATAATGTGGATAACTACATTCACTGTTAAACCTCCTGAGGGCCCATAGTGATGCTTATTTATCATCTAACCTGTTCACAAGGTTACATAGAAGTGGATGAAGGGAAAACACAACTATCAGTTTGTTTCAAAACATCTGTGCCCCTAAGAAGTTTTAAAGGGTAAGCTTTTAATTCATAATGTTTATTGTGGTGTCGCCACATGAGCTTTGGATATACTTCAAATTTGGTATGTGCATAAAAATGAGACGGTAAAATGGATGGATGGTGTGGATAAGACATGCACATCATGGTAGGCCCCCACAGAGTTTACTTAGTCCCATTAGCTTCTCCTATATTAATTTCCAATGAAACCCATGAGTTCCATTCGATGGATCATATATGTAAATTCACACCAATCAAGTGTTCACTCCCCAAGTGCAGGGTTGTGATGTAGTAATAAACTCGGTAAGACCGAGGTCAAATCCCAAGGGACTGAAACTTGTACGTTAACTAAAATTAACTAGAACTAGAACTAGACTAAGATGAAATCTAAATCAAATAGAATTTAAGGAATAATGGTGGAATAATTATTCTAAAACTTAAGAAAATTCAGAGATAGGAAACTAGGGATTCAGAGGATCCACTTGTAGGGATCAGGGAGATCTTATGCTTGCTTCAAGAATCATAGAATTTAAACTGAACTGTCGTTAATCTAGTTTTCAAGAGATGAAAGGTATATGAATTAGAATGGATTCCATCACCAAACCATGCCCAAGAGACTATGAAAAACAACAGAATTAAACTAATTACCAACCAATCACATGTATGAAGGTTAGGAAGGGTACCGACATTCGACCATGCCCAGGAGATTATGGTGAACAACAGGGCTTCCTGACGTCATAAATATAAAAGAGAAAAGGACATGCTCAAAGCCATTGCAGACCCATTGTAATTTCAGTCACAACAGACTATTAAAGACTAAAAACATTCCCATTAATTAAACTAACATCAACATTAATTCAGTTCATAAATTAAACAGAAATCATAAAATAAACTCTCCCATCTCACTACAAGCTTCACCTCTTAGCCCTAGCTAAGAGGATTTAGCCCGTCATGGATGGACTAATCATCTTAAAGAGAAAAACAAAAAAAAGTAAATAAGAAAGAAAAAAAAATAAAAATCTCTAATCCTCCTCTCTCTCTCTCTCGTGGTACCTCCAAGATAAAGATTCCTTCCTCCCATTCTTTCTCTCTCTCTTCTTATAGGCAGTTGTAGGCAGGTCGGCTGCTTTGTATCAGTCAGTGAAGGAACCTATGCAGCTAAGTCGATGTGGAACTTCTCTACGCAGCAAGACACAACCGGTCTGCGTTTGAAAGAGAATTTTTGGTTGCAAGGGCTGCCAGTGCAAGATCTGACCCATTCAACCTCCATAGCTTTGGTCGGTTGACCCAGGAGAGCATTTTGAACGGCCAAGATCGTCGGACCGATCCTGGCCACGTCTACAAAAAGGGCCCGCAGCGTCTAAGATTCGAACACTGTAACAGGGTCTACGCACCCGTGCGCTGATGTTGTTGGTGGGGCCCATAAACGGTAGGAAAGAAGAAATCCATGCCGTTCATCAGCTTTGGGGCGAAAAACCATTTGGAAAGGCCAAGACTGAGTTGATTTAGGTGTGGTCCACCAGAGATCTCACCCGACCATTCGTCTGGTGTTTGAACGGTTAGAATATCTCACATGCTTCTTCTTGAGAAGTTTTCACCTAGGTGACGGTTCCAAACCCCCTCTAAACATGATGAACGGATACGATCGTCGAGTTGCACAATGATGGTGGGCCACTGATGGATCAGCAGACGCCAAAAAAAGAAAACAGAGACTCCGTTCTCTGTTTGGAAACCAAGCGGGCATGGTCAACACGCAGTCAAACTGCGTTTTAGGCCCTGTGTTTTATGAGTGCACATGAGTGTGTACTCTATCTCACACAAATGGGTCCCACGTTAATGCATGTAAGAAATCCAATCCATCCATCCTGTTTATTGTATTTTTTAAACCGTCGGGACCAAAAATGAGGTATATCCGGATATCCAGCGGGCCCCAATTCGCTGTTTTATGGGCTGATTTGACAGTTGGACCACTTGCACAGCGATTCAATGGCTGATTTTTGACATGTACGGTTAATTAATGACATTCAGGCCATGTATGAATTTTGGAGCTGAACGGATGGTGAGAACTTTGTTATCTTGCATTCTGGACGAGTTTTAGGCCATTTAAGCTTTAGTTCACCGATTTTCATGGATTTCTGGTGTGTAATTCCGTCGATCTTGGTCCCTTGGAGTCCGTCCCTTGCTGTGGTGAATCTTGAGCATTAATTTTATGCTTTTAGTATCTAATTTCAGTCCACGTCCGTAAATCCACCTTGCAACACAAACACGATTAAATCGGGCTATTAAACAGTATCTTATGCGTAAATTCAGGAAATAACCAGGGTCTAATATGCAATATTTGACCCTCAACACGACCCCCAACCAGCATCTTGCTAGTCCCGAGCATGGTATGTGAAAAATAAGGTGAGAATTACAGGAGAATTTTTATAAAACCAAGTGATGTTTTGAATAAGATACGAGAAATCTAAGATTCATGAATGTTGGAAATCATCTTCGCCTGGACTCAAGCACACAGTAAACTTCATAATCAAGTTCAAAGTATTAATGCATCAATTAGAATAATTCTAAACACTAAATTTCATGGGTGTATAGTGTAATCTCAGTTTATCAACATTAAAATTCACTTCTTTGTTTCAGGATATCATTGATAACCACTAAGAGGTTTCATGACAACAAAAACCTGAACCAAAACCTACCTCATAGATTAACCTACCAACTTTTGATTTTTCCATTAAGAGTGATGCCAATGAAATGAATCAAATCCCCACTTATAGGGAGTAAACCTATGGGTGAAGACCAGTCATTCAATATTTTTCTCATGTCATTCTTAGGGAATCAACCTTCACCTATAGGGAGCAAACCTATGGTGAAGACCATTCACCCAACCTTTCCAAAGGTATTTTTTTTCTTTTTTTTTTTCATAAATCATGAGGAGCAAATTTTTCAGGCTGGTTCCTTTCATGCTTAGTGATTACCAAGTTAACCATTCCATATCAAACTGAAACCTTAATGTGCAAGCGAGATGTGTTTTGTGAAATCATGACTCAATCAATGTTTAAAACTTCTAATCATGAATTAATAATTCGATCTTAACTGTGAAATCTACTAGATAATTGAATCCAAGAATCATACATTACCAACATCACGTATCCTGAAAATCTAAATTAGGGATATCTACGAAATCACTTCGAATTCACAAGAATTTTCAGAAAAATTTTTCACAATTTTCCACAATTTTCCACAATTTTCAAAATTTTTGCTCAAGACCAAGAAAACACTGATTAGGTAACCTAATCTCCCACCCCCAACCTAAAATCTACATTGTCCTCAATGTAAAAGATATAAACATGCAATGGACATGGGACAACGAAAGTAAATGAGAAGTGATGGGAAGATAGTACCTGGATAATGAATCGAAGAGATACTTTCCAAAAGATCATAACATAGACGCCGGTCACCACGAGAGACAAAGTAAAACAAAAATAATAAAAATAAAATCCTACCTATACCACTTTCGCAGGTGCTCTCGATTACATTTAGCGTATGCAACAAGCCTTTAAACCCCTAGGTTGCCTCTAGTGGACGAGTTGTAGTCTCGTGAGGGTTTGCAGTAATGTTACCCACAAACATTAAAATGAAATGGAGAGAAAAAAAAGCTGGGTTGCCTCCCAGGAGCGCTAAGTTTACCGTCTTCAGCCAGATAAAATAAATCAAACTACCCTAGTCCTATGAAAGCGATAAACCTACCTATACCTCCATCAGACTAGGAGATCAATCCTAGAAAACAGGAGCAGTCAGAGGCATGGACGTGTCCTCTGAATCAAATTTCTCGACAAATGGTTTTAATCGATGTCCATTTACTTTAAACTCCTTGGCATTGTCGGGATCTTTTATCTCAACGGCCCCATGAGGATGATCAGTAACCATAATGTAAGGGCCGGTCCAACGAGATCGAAGCTTACCCGGAAAGAGATGTAGTCGAGAGTCGTACAAGAGGACTTTCTGACCTGACGTGAATGATTTTCATAGGATATGCTGATCGTGAAATGCCTTCATCCTGTCCTTATAAATTTTTGAGTTCTTGTACGCATCGTTCCGAATTTCTTCCAATTCATTCAACTAAAGTTTGCGTAGCGAGCCAGCGTTGTCCAGATTAAAATTTAGATTTTTGATCGCCCAGTATGTTTTATGTTCCAACTCCACAGGCAAGTGACAGGCCTTCCCATAGACAAGTCTAAAGGGAGATGTTCCAATACGGTACGCCCATAAGGCATCGGTCAATCGGATTGACCAATCCTTACGGTTAGGGTTAACCGTTTTATCCAGGATATGTTTGATCTCTCTATTGGAAATCTCAGCTTGTCCACTTGTCTGTGGATGGTATGGGGTGTTCACCTTATGAGAGATACCGTATTTCTTCATTAAGCTTTCAAATGGTCTATTAAAAAAGTGTGAGCCCTCATCACTAATGATGGCTCGAGGTATTTCGAACCGAGAAAGGATGTTTTCTTTTAAAAATTTAATGACCGTGCGATGGTCATTGTTTCGGCATGGAATTGCTTCAACCCATTTAGTGACATAATCTACAGTGAGTAAAATACATAAATTTTCAAAGGATTGGGGTAAAGGTCCCATGAAATCGATGCCCCAACAATCAAATGCTTCTATAATAAGGATGGGATTCAAAGGCATCATATTTCGATGGGACAATGCTCCCAATTTTTGACAACGATCACAAGCCTTGCAAAACTCATGAGTGTCCCTAAACATAGTGGGCCAATAAAAGTCACACTACAGAATCTTGACCGTGGTCTTTTTAGCAGAAAAGTGACCACCACAGGCCAGTGAGTAACAGAAGGAGATGATACTCTGATGCTCATCGTCTGTCACACATCTTCTTAGGATTTGGTCTGGGCAATATTTAAACAAATATGGATCGTCCTAGAAAAAGTTACGCACCTTGGTAAAGAATTTCTTCTTATCTTGTGCAGTCCAATGTGTCGGTATGGAACCTGTAGCAAGATAATTAGCAATATCAGCGAACTAAGTGAATGGGAGACTCTGAACAATTGTTCATCAGGGAACATGTCATTGATATGGGTCGCCTCAAGAGAATCAGAGATATTAAGGCGAGAGAGATGATCGGCCACTATGTTTTCTACTCCCTTTTTATCTTTAATTTTCAAATTAAATTCTTGGAGTAGAAGGATCCATCGTATTAGGCAGGGCTTAGAATCATTCTTAGAAAGAAGATACTTAAGTGCCGCATGATCTATGAAGATAATGATCTCGGATCCAATCAGGTAGGACCTAAATTTGTCCAAAATGAACACCATGGCTAAGAGTTCCTTTTCCGTAGTTGAATAGTTCACTTGGGCAGGATTTAGAGTCCTACTTGCATAATGAATAATGTAAGGCCTCTTATCTTTTCTTTAGCCTAGGACCGCTCGAAGAGCATAATCAGAGGCTTCGCACATGAGCTCAAAAGGAAGGCTCCAATCGGGTGGCTGCATGATAGGTGTAGTGATTAACATGCCCTTAAGTTTGGTGAATGCTTCTTGGCATTGCTCAGTCCACTCGTATGGTGCATCCTTTTGAAGAAGATTACATAAAGGACGAGAGAGGAGACTAAAGTCCTTTATGAATCGTCTGTAAAACCCTGCGTGTCCCAAGAAGGATCGCACATTTCTAATGTTCTTGGGTGGAGGTAGGTTAGAGATAAGATCGATTTTGCCTTATCTACCTTGATTCCTTTGGACGAGATGATATGCCCAAGGACAATTCCCTTTTGAACCATGAAATGGCACTTCTCCCAATTAAGTACCAAATTCTTTTCTTCACATCTTTTCAGCACACATTTAAGACTCTCTAATCACTCGATGAAAGATGAACTGAAAACAGAGAAATCATCCATGAAGACCTCTAGATATTTCCCCACCATGTCAGAAAAGATACTCATCATGCATCGCTGAAAGGTGGCAGGGGCATTACATAACCCAAATGGAATCCTTCTATAAGAAAAGGTGTCATAGGGACATGTAAATGTGGTCTTTTTCTGGTCCTCAGGGGCAATTTCAATCTGATTATAATCTGAATACCTGTCAAGGAAATAATAATAGGAATGACCAACTAGCCTTTCCAAGATTTGATCAATGAAGGGCAAAGGAAAGTGGTCTTTCCTTGTGATGGTATTTAGCTTTCTGTAGTCAATGCACATTCTCCAACCAGTAGTAACTCTGGTCGACATATGTTCATTATCGGCATTGGCTACGATGGTGATCCCGGACTTCTTTGTAACCACCTGAGTTGGACTCACCCATTGACTATTAGATATAGGGTATATGATGCCCACATCCAATAGTTTAAGAACCTCGGCCTTAACCACTTCCTTCATGTTTGGATTTAATCTACGTTGTGATTGCCGAATAGCCTTTGCATTATCCTCAAGATATATGCGGTGAGTACAAATCAATGGGTTAATTCCTTTGAGGTCCGCTATTGTCCATCCAAGAGCTCCCTTATGCTCAATGAGAGTAGATATGAGCATACTCTCCTGTTCTTTCTCCAGGTGGGCAGAGATCACCACCGAGTATGTCTCATCTTGACCTAAATAGATATATTTTAAATCTGAGGGCAAAGGTTTTAGGTCAAGCTTAAGTGGCTTGAGGTTAGACGGTAGAAGCACTACATCAGTTTGGGGTAACTCTTCAAATTGTGGCCTCCACCAGTTAACTTCAAGTACCGGTGCAGTATCAAGCATGACACACGTCTCCCTAATTATATCATCATCAAGATCATGGGAGTGGGCCAGACACGTCTCTAGATGATCAGAGGATAAGGTGAGAGGCGTTCTATCTTCCACAAAAGAATCAATTATGTTAATATCGTGAAAATCGTCATCATCCTCTGAGTTACTGCCATTATTGAAAAAGATATTCGATTCCAATGTCAAATTTCCAAAAGACATAGTCATGACACCATTCCTGCAATTGATAATTGCATTTGAAGTGGACAGGAATGGGAGACCAAGAATGACGAAAATCTGAGTGCTCGTGTCATTGATGGGTTCGGTGTCCAAGATGATAAAATCTACAGGGTAGTAAAATCTATCAACCTGGACCAACACATCCTCGATTATCACCCTTGGTACATGAACAGAGTGGTCAGCAAGTTGTAGAATGGTCCGGGTGGGTTTTAATTCACCCAAACCTAATTGTTGGTATACCGAGTAGGGAATCAGATTGACGCTCGCTCCCAAGTCAAGAAGTGCGTGATCGATTCGATAGTTTTCGATTACACATGATATGGTTGGGCAACCGGGGTCTTTGAATTTTTGCAATACATCTTTTTTTAGGATGACACTCACTTTCTCAGTTAAGAAAATCTTCTTTTGAACACCTTGTCCTCGTTTGGTCGTGCATAAGTCCTTTAGGAATTTGGCATATAAAGGTATCTGTTTTACGACATCAAGTAGAAAAATGTTGACTTTCACTTATTTCAACACCTCTAGGATATCTTGAGAGTGAGAGAGACATTTTGGTGCAACCAACTGTTGAGGGAATGAAGCAACTGGCTTCTCTAGAAGTTTCAGTTCTAATTTTTGTGGGGCATCACTAGATCCATCATTATTGTCCTCTTCTAGTTCTTGCAGCTTTTCGGGCATAACCGGAAGGGTTTTATCAATAACCTTCCCACTCCTAAGAGTGGTGATGGATTTAGCGTACCCCATTTGATTTGAAGAGCTTGGGTCACTAACTTCATATTGTGGTTTAAGATTGAGAAGAGGTTGAGCTGGGAAGCTCCACTTGCTCCCAATCGTATTTTCAACCTTTCGAGTACCTTAATAATAATTTTAAGCTAAATTTTACATGTCATACCTTTCGAGTACCCTAATAATATAGGCCCTCTATGACAACAGGCTAAGTAGTCCACGTAATTTGTCATGGCAAATTTCAATGCCGATGACATAAGAGGCATCACTAAGGTCTTTCATTTCAAATATTTGATATAAGAATTTCTTGATGTTGCTCAACATCCTGATATCACTACTAGCTAACAAAATGTCATTAACATATAAAATCATCATAATAAACTTACTTTCACTGATTTTAATGTAGATACATCCATCTGCAGTATTTTCTACAAAACCATATGAGGAGATCATTTCATGAAACTTTAAGTACCACCGTCATGATACATGTTTCAACTCATATATGGATTTCTTTAGTTTACAGACTAGATGTTCTGAGTCATTGGCTACAAAACCTTTAGGTTGTAACATATATACATTGTCATTTAGATCCCCATTAAGAAACGCAATCTTTACATCCATCTGATGCAGCTCCAAATCTATATAAGCCACAAGAGCCATTATGATTTTGAATGAGTCTTTTTTAGATACTAGTAAGATATTCTACTTAAAGTCAATGCCTTCATGCTAGTTAAAACCTTTGGCAACAAGTCTGAATTTATATTTTTTGACATTATCCTTGAAGTCCCATTGGTTTTAAATATCCATTTATAACCAATCGACTTTATTCTACAAGATCTCAAACTTTACTGTCCCTCATAGATTTCAACTTATCCTTAAGGGCATTAATCTAATGAGAATGATCAACACTCTATTTGACTTGTGAAAAGGATTCAGGATCCTTTTCCACCCTTATGTCAAACTCGTGCTCTTATAAGTATATGATGTAATCATCTCAATTTATAGGCCTTCTCTCTCTTTCAGATCTTTTCAATGACTTTGTCTTTTGGGTGAGATTTTGATTTCCCCTATCAGTGAGTTGTACAAGTGTAACACCTTGGTTCTTGAAACTCAAGTACATTAATCGTTTTCTAAAAACCTGATTGTTAACCTTTAAAGATAGCCCAAATTTCACATACATTTTTTTTTCTTTTTCTTTATAAGAGTTAGCAATTTAGCAAAATAGAAACAAATTAAGTATAAGGGGGAGTCCAAATATACATAACCAAATATTTGAATGGCTATCAAAAACTTATACAAACCAAAGACCTAAGTCTTTACAAGTATAAGAAAATAAAAATTAAACATGAATTAAATCTATAATCTAGAGCCGCAAGGTCATTTAACTCCTCGTACTCCACATGAGCACCACATGCACATCATCTACATCTCCTGCACACTGAATATGGTTTGATAGCGTCAATGGCTATCCCAATGAGGTATAACCCCTAAGATTTATCAGAACATCTCGATAATTAAGCATAGTTGTCAGAAACAGTCTAGAATGAATATTTCATAATGACCATCATAGTAATAAGACAGTTTACCAGATACGCATACACTGAATAAATTTTAAAAAGATATTCTTGTTTAAATGCATGAATGCATGCACATGCTCACTGACCTAAGGATGCACATCCATCTGGCAAAAAGTCACCCAAGGAGAACTAGTCACCCAGAAAAGTACTCAAAGGTACACCCTAAGGAGAACTAACCAACCAGAAAAAACTATGTAATGAGGACACCCAAGGTGAATTAATTTTCTAAAAAAGTTCACACAGGTATGCCCTAAGGAGGAATAAACACGCGAAAAAATCCATGCGAAAAGGACAACCCATAGTGGTAAGAATGCACGTGATATTAACTTAGAATCATCCGGTAAAATACTTTATGCTATAACCCATAGTCATTTAAGAAACTCCGTGTCTTACATCAACCACCCAGTAAAGTCCGTATGCCATGAAAATGTATGACTATCCCAACCATTATTATTCCAATTTCAAACAACCATTTTTCGAAAGCTCAAAGGTCATTATGGGGGGGCTCGTCACCTAGCATAGGCTAATAAATCGGGCATAATGTCACATACTACCATCCTCGGCTCATGAGACTCTAACAAATAGGATGTTTAAAGGTAACCTCCTCAACTAGTGGCCAATTGTAGTTCTACAAGTGGAACTTACTATCGCAAGGTTATACGAAGACGATCCATTAAAGCCACATAGGGCAACCAGTTCATCCCAATGATGTAATAAAAATGGATTATCCTAAAAGCCACTTAGGCAACAAATGATCCATAAGATGGTAAGTCCACCATATAATTTTATTTAATCCATTATACAAATGGCCACTAATTCGAGGACCTCTAAATACATCATAAAGTAATCACAAGTAGTAAACAAGTCACGTGCGATATCAATAGAACTTACACATATAAAGTGTTCAATTTAAACCAGAATAGGAATATTTGAGATCATACTTGAATTTTAAATATAACCATCAATCATTTATGAAGAATTATACGAATGGAACTAACGTTTATCATCATCTTCAATGAATATTAAATTAAGCAATTAGTGAAATAAATGAATTAAGATAACTATCATGATGTAGAAAAAGCTTGAAGGGTGATCCTCATCTTTCAAGAGTCAAATTGGCTTCCCATGTAGTTGGAATTGTTTGCACATTCTCACAAATCTGATTCCAATAATACTTTAAGCCGTTTGTTTAGTTAGATCGCAACACCATTCCCTAAGATCAACCCTAAAGATTAGATAGTGTAGGATTTAGTATGAATCTATTACTTAGAGAAGGTGATTCGAATTCAATATAAGGATAGCGTAGTTAAATGATTGCTATTTAGGATTTAAGCCAAAACTCTAAAATCTTTGAGATTAACTTACCTTGTCCAAATCAAGTTGACTCAGTGTTGAAACTTGGCTCCTAACTTGAATCAACCACAATGTAACACCCTGATAGGGTTCTTGACATTACTGGGACTGAACTAACCTAAATCGAGCCCAATTTATGTGTCTCAAGGGTTGACTCGGTGAGTCGACTCGATGGCAGCATCACTCACCTTCCTTTCTCTTCCCTCTTCTTCTTCTTCTTTTTCTTCTTCTTCATTCTCTCTTTTCTTTCTTCATTTCTCTCCTTTTCTTCCAGCTGGATTATCCAACAATGGGTGCCCAACTCGAATTAAATCAACTCGGCTTGACTCGACAAATTTAAGATGAGTCAACTCGATAATGCTCCCAACTTTTCTCCTTTTCTTCTTTCTTTCCTATTCTTCTTCTTTTTCTGTTGAGATTTCAGCATCACACGAACTAGACCCAAGCTTAGATTCAAGCCCCGACTTGGCAGCAACTCGAACTAGTGAGTCACGAGTTTGACTTGTAACACCCCGGTTCCCGAAACCCGAGTACACTACTCGCTTTCCAAAAACTCGAGTATTAGCCTTTAACGGTGGCTCAAATTTCACGTACAATTTTTTTCCTTTATCAGAGTTAGTAATATTGCGGGATGGAAACAATTAAGTATAAGAGGGAGTCTAAATATACAAGACTAAATATTTTAAGCGGTCACTGAAAAACTTATACAAACCAATGTCCTAACTTTTACAAAATATAACAGTATAAATTAAATACAAATGAAGTCTGGAATGGAGAGTCGCAAGATCATCTGGCTCCTCCCATTCCACATGAACACCAACATACGCATCATTTGCTTCTCCTGCACACTGAATATGGTTCGATAGCATCAATGGCTATCCAGTGAGCTATAACCCCCAAGATTTATCGTATCATTAAGATAATTAGGCATAGTTATCAGGAACATTGTATAACAATTATTTCACAATGATTATTATAGAATTCAGATAAGGTTCATCAGATACGCATTCATCAGATAAATTCTACAAAGATAATCTTGTTTAAATGTATAAATGCATGCACATGCTCACAGACCTAGGGATGTACATTCAGCTGGTAAAAAGTCTCCCAAGGAGAACTAGCCAACCGGAAAAGTACTCAAAGGTATGTCCAAGGAAAATTAGTCACCCGAAAAAGACTATACAACGAGGACACCCAAGGTGGACTAGTCTCCTGGAAAAGTACTCAAAGGTACACCCTAAGGAGTACTAGGCACTCGGAATAGTCCATGCAACAAGGACACCCATAGCGGTATGAATGTATGAAATAATTATTTAGAATCACTCGGTAAAATACTTTATGGTACTCCCACAGTGATCTAAGAAAATTCCTGTATCTTACATCGACCGCTCGGTAAAGTTCGCATGCCATGAAAATGCATGATTAGCCCAACCATTATTATTCCAATTTCAAACAATCATTTTTAGAAAGTTCAAAGGTCACTATGGGGGGTTTGTCACCTAGCATAGGCCGACAGCTCAGGCATAGTGTCCCATTCTACCATCCCTAGCTTATAAGACTAACAAATAGGATGTTTAAAGGTAACCTAAGCAACTAGTGGCCAATTATAGTTATACAAGTGAAAATTATCATCGCAAGGTTATATGAAGATGATTCCTTAAAGCCACGTAGGGCAAATATTACATCAAGCCACATAGGCAAACAATTCATCCTAAGGATGTGATAAAAATAGATTTTTTCAAAAGTCACATAGGCAACAAATGGTCCCTAAGATGGTAAATTCATAACAAAAACTCTATTTAATTTATTGGACAAAATGACCACTAGTTCGAGGACCTCCAAGCAATCCATCAAGTAATCACATATGACTAATTAAATTACGTGTAATATCAATATCACACATGCATATTAACGTGTTCATTTTTAAATCAGAATAGAGGTATTTAAATTGAATCGAATATTCAAATAATTGAGTTTAAATCCAATCCATCAATCATCTATAAAGGACCCAGATTAATAAGAGCAATTCACCATATTACGAAATCCATGAGATAAATGAACAAAAATGAATAAACAAGCTAACTATCAAGATGTAGAAAAGCTTGAAGGGTGATCCTCACCTTAGGGTTGAATTATCTCTCAACGTTGCTAGAGTTGATTTGCCGTACATTAAGGTCGATATCTAACATGATTAACACAATTAGTGTGGTTAGATCATGACATTACTCATTTTATACGGGTATGGTTAAAACTAGGTATTTTGATCAATAAATTTATGATTTTGATGTACCATTTAGGATTTGAGAATTTAAAATCGAAATACCGATAAATAGTAATAATGATTCAAGGATTTAAAATTAAAATACCGATAAATAGTAATAATGATTCAAGGATTTAAAATTAAAATACCAATGATCTTTAATATTATCATAATAATCTAACCAAAAATGTAAAAATTATAAAAATGGTGATTAGTGATAATTCCATAAGAATTCATAATAATGAAAATTATAATGATAGCAACAATATCCAAAATTAATAATAATAATAATACTAGTATTATTATTATTATCCTAAATAAAATAATAAAGCCATACCTTTCCTCTTTCCTTACCCTTCTTTCTTTCCTCTTCTTCTTCTTTCTCCCTTTTCTTTTTCTATTTCTCTATTTCTGCTTTTCTTCTCCCAATTTGAACAATCAGCATGTCTTAAATGTGGCAGATCTGAACTCAACTAAACACTGAGTTAACTCAGTAAACTACTCGATCGCATCTCACTCTTCTTTCTTTCTCCATTCCTCTACCTTTCTTTCATCTTGCTTCCCTCAGTCACCCATGACCAGCAGCTTGCTGGACCCAACTGACTCAAGAATCGATGAGTTAACAATTTACTCAACTTGGTGAAGGCTCAATCCAACTAAATATGGAGGGTCTGTGAACCTGTGGGGCAATCGACTTTCCCTCTCTTTCTCTCTCATTATTTTCCTCCTTCCTGATCATCGAGTAGTTCCATCACTACTTGGACTGGGCTAGGACTCGGCTCAGACATATTAGACTCAAACCGACATAGCTTAACTCGTTTGAACACAGGCACAAATGCAGTAGTGGGCAACAGCCCTCCGATTCCTCTTCCATTCTCTCTTCTTTCACTCCTTCTTCTCCCTCTCTTTTCTCTAAATCCCATTTTACGACTAGATAGGGTCTGGACTCGATTTGCACAAACCAGGCCTTAACTCAGCCTAACTACAACCCGATCTCGCCACAAGAATCATGACTCGAGTGAGCTATGCAGTGTGGCGCCCACCAATGGCTACCTGCTACTCTCCCGAGCCCTCTCTTCTTCTCCATTCCCTTCTTCCTCTCTTCTTTCTCTCACTTTTTGACTGGAAAGAACCTGGACTTGGCCCGCACTCACCACGACTCGAACTGAGTCGACTCACCCCAATGTGGTAATAGAAGCGATGCCTTTTCTCTCTCCTCTCTTTCTCTTTCCATTTCCAGAAAGGATGCCCTAAAAGCGGCCTTTTTAAAGGCTTCCTTCATCCTCTTCTAGACGGTTCAAATGTAACTAATTTAGGGATTAGTTACAAGTTTTAGTTGTATAATCTTACAGTTTTGAGATTATCTGGCCCAATCATGTTTATATGGATGTAATCCAATGTTATAGTTGGATTTCTGACACCATGGCCCATCGGATGGACAACCCTAATAAGAAGATGGGCCCTATCATTAGGTGATGGGTTTTCACAGCTTAACGGAGGAGATGATCCAGCCATCAATGGTGGATCTCTGTTTCATGGCTAATCTTATGATTTGATTTGTATGAATGGTTTGGATGCGTTCATCTATCACTGTGGGACCCGTGTTTTGGATGGACAGATGGATACCATGATGATATGTGAGATTTTCTCACGATGCATGCTAATTTCTCGGGCAAATGAGTTTTTCTCCAGAGATCTCATTATCCTGTCTATACAGATTTTCTAATGCCCAAGTTTGGGTGGGCGTATGAGATGATCTGAGGGGGTTCTAGAAGGAATCCCATGGTTGGGATCATGACAACACTCAAAATGCCAGGATTCCTTCTGCCTTTTCCTTCATTGTGAAAACCCTAAAAGTAGGTTTGCATGGTGCACTAGGATTGTCTAGAATAAAGGGTTAGTATGGAGGAGCTAAGCTGTCTCAGTTTGTCAGCTCATAAAAGGAATGGAAAGAAGAAAATAGAAGCTCCCATTTTTAGAAACTTCTGCACACGGACCACTATTGCGCTATAATTCGTGTGCATGCACTTGTACTCCAACATGCAGAATTGGTAGGGTTCTGGACGGATCCTCTGTCTAAATTAGATGAACAATTCAGATTATCCAAACACGGTCGGATGGTGGGCCGTAGTTGATGCAAACGGTAACCTTCCGTTTAAATTACTGTCAGGTGGGAAAATGGGAGAAACTTCTCCTTTTTCGAGTTTTGCTCGAGTCAATGCCCCATTGACTAGGTCTGTGGACCAGTGTACCACGTGAGCGCATCCACTTGTGTACACTCACACCATGAGTGTGGGGTCCACATGGTTAGATTAACTAATTCGAGCCTTCAAATTAACTCTATTGGTCCTTTTATATGTCCCATCTAATGATAAGGCAGATCCATAGCTCAGGTGGGTCAAAATTCTCTAATTTGAGCATCTATGGATGTTTTTTGATAGCTCAATGGTCAGATCTATTCCAAATCTGGTCTACCTTGAGACATAGGGTTTCTAAACTTGATTAAGACTAGTTAGTGGTGGATTGAGTGATTAAACCATTTAATCTAGATGGTCAATGTTGGATCTCTATATTGAGTGATGTTAGCCTAATCATAGGTGAACCTAATGATTTAGGCCATAAATTCTATGATGAAGGTTAATTACATTCATTCATGGGTCCTTGTCATGTAGAAATTGGGTTTTGCAGTTGATTTCTAAGATATATGGTCACGATCTCTAAATTTATGGTTAATCCATGATCTGTGAAAATCTAATGGTCAATTCATTCCATAAAATTAATTTATCGATGATTTTGGGTTATAAGACTAATTACATGGAATTTAATAGCTAATATGGGATTGAATAGTCAATTTGTTACATTAGGGTGGGGGTTTTATCTGATTAGACATTAATGACTAATGGATGGTGGATCAATGATCTGGATCCCAAAATTGAGTTCATATGTCTCAGTTAATCTATCAAATATCTAGTTGATGTTTCATCCCTATTGGATTCCCAGGATTTGGTCCTTTACACTTCGATGTGAGTTCCTTAATGATGTAATAGTCCTTTTTTTTTGTAAATCTATGGATGGATGGCTTAATCTATGGACGAAGATGGTTCTTACGGATCCAATTTATGTTAGAGTGAAGTGAACACTTAAATGAGTCAGGCTTGTGCAAGCACTAAGTTAGGTCTTCATGGTAACACCCGAGTATAGTAAGTACGGGGTGTTACATGACTTGACAGCGACTCCGACTAATCAACTGGTTTGATATCGGTGCAAAAACCACCCAACCCTCCCTTTCTTCTTCGACTTCTCCAGACCTGCATCACCTACAACCAACTCTGGGATTTGACTTAACTGAGTCAAACCTGACAACTTGACGCACATCTCTCCATCTATCTTCTTCTTTCTTTTTCTCCTCATCTTGGCCAGCAACATTTGTGTAACACCTCGTACTTTCAGTACTTGGGTGTTACTTGGAGAACCTAATGTGGTATAAATGCAAACTTGATTTATGAGAACGTTCACACACTCTATCTTAAACTCAACCGTTTGGGGTAACTAGCATCTATAGATTGAGCCATCTAAACTTCTAAGCATAGGATCAATGGTTGGATTTAAGGTTGATCGGTGGATTAAGATCTCTCATCATCTGCTTAGGGATCTGATAATCCAAACTCACCATTAGACTTCACTTATATGCTTCAATTTAACCTATTTTGAAGTGATAAAGGTGTCAAAATTCACAATCATGAGAAAAATCGAGGTGTAGGACCATATAAGTATATAAACACCTATCAAATCTACCCTAAATTTGATTATAAACCATTAGGTGTGCTAGTGAATAGATTTGGAAGGATCTAACCATCAGATCATCGAGAATCCACGATTAAAGTTTGAGATTTTAAAGTATGGCCCACCTGAGTTTTGGACGAGCCTGATCTTTGGTTAGGGGTCATACTTGGACCCATGGGTTTTGATGGATGGGCCAGATTTTTCTAACGTTATTGTGGGTCCTATAAACCACTAATCAGATAAGACATCATTGAGTATGGCCCACCTAAACCTGGGATCTCCTTGAACTTTGGTCTAATGTCCTAATAAGACTTATATAGTCTGATGGATGGAGCAGATCCACTAAGATAACCATGATGGACCCCACCTTGGGTAGTGGATGTACACAGTAGGTGTAGACCTGTTGTGCACCGAGCTGAGAACTCCGGTCAAATGTCTTTGACCCAAAGTAGAAGGTTTTCTTCCTTCTTTTGAATTCCCACCAGCGATGCTTTGAACGAATGACATTCGTTCTTACTGATGATGGCCCACCTTCAATCTCTATATCGAGGATTCAAACTGTCCTTCTTGGAGAGCGGGAGATTTAGACTAAACCCCTAGAGTTTCACTGGATGAATCACACATGTAGCCACATAATCACGAGTGAAAGCAAGCCATGTGCAACCATTTTTCTAAAAATAGAAAATTTCCATTTTTCTTGCCTTTACATGCTGGCAATCCGTGAGCCTCCTCCACATCCCATCTTAACCTTACATCCTAAGTCGATCTCAACCCTCCATACAAGGGCTTCTTGATAGCCAACCGAGCTTTCACCCTCCACCGCTATTGAAGCCAAACCATTAAGGAAGGCTACTAACCATCCGTTTGGAGGGTCCCATAGCAATCATGAGACTTATCCACACCATTCATGCACATCGGATCATGTGATTGGCCATCCGTTGAAGTCCCATCATCATCGTCCAAGTCATCTTCTCCGTCCATTTGAAAGACCCACCACCCGATTATGGGGCCCATTCATCAATCTGAGTTGTCCATTAGGTGGACCAGGAGCTCATAAGATCATCCCTGGTGTTTGATAAGGGCCATGCAAGTAGCATCGTGTGCGCCATTTGAGATCTTTAATCACTCAAAGCTATCAAACCGCAACTAATCTAGAGATTAGTTTCATTCAAAAATGATTAAGGAGAATTATAAAGGGTCCCTATTAGGGAAACCCATTCCAAAAAAAAATGGAAAGAAAAGAGAAGAAAGAGAACTAGAAATAAAGAGAGAGAGAGTTGTGAGTGCTGTCGTGTCGCACCAGCTAGACTTGGACCAATTTATGTTTGAGTTTGGTCGCCGACCCTACCTGGTCATTAGAAAAGGAGTAATAAGGGAAGAGAGGGAGGAGTAGTGCCGCACTAGGCCTGCCTGAGCCGCGACCCAGTCACTCATTAGTGCGAGTTGGTGATCAAGTTGGTCCGTCCAGACCATTGTTAGTCATTGCAGTAAAGAAGAGAAAAGAAAAGCAGGGAAGAAGAAGGAAGCAGAAGAGAAAGGAAGGAGGAAGAAAGAAATAAATTGAGAGAGTGAGGACACTGTCCTCATTCTTCTTCCTCTCCGCTGCCGCGCCAAGATATTTTAAGGTCTGAGCTGAGTCCGGACTGAGTTGGGTGCAATCTGGTCAAGCCCAGACACTATTTGGTCTAGTAAGAAGAGAAACGAGTAGAGGGAGAGAGAGAGAGGAGAGAGAGAGAGAGAGAGAGAGAGAGAGAGAGAGAGAGAGAGAGAGAGAGAGAGAGAGATTATGAGGGGGTGGCTGCATTGGGCTGAGTGGACCCGACTCGGTTGGGTGTGGACTACGTTTTGAGTTAACTAGTCCAATCCATTTGGGCCAGGCTTCTTGCTGGACATTTCCAACAATAGGAGTAGAAAAAAAGAGGGGGAAGAAAGAAAGGAGAGGGAGATAGAAGAGAAGGAGAGAGACGGAGAGAGTGTAGTGGCCAAGCTATATGTCCTAGAGGGGGGGGGGGGGGGTAAATAGGACTATGCCAAATTAAAACTAAATACAGTGGAATAAAATAAAGAAATAGCCTTACAATAATAAATCAATTCACAATGCTGAAATTAAATCAATCTCAATGAACAAGCATTGAGAGGTTGATATAAATTCAGTTCTAAGGATAACCTTAAACCATAATAAACAAAGGGCTTATGGTAGGATAACCTTGTTTCTAGAACGTCTTTTGAATCAAGAAATCAATCTAAATAGAAATAAATAAATAGAAAGGAATTGAAATAAATTGCAGAAATTTAAATCTAATTTATTACAACATTCCCACACTTGCTTGAAATGTAAATCTTTACAATATTCTCATCCACCCATACATTCCACAAATCTGAATGATAAAATATATAAAAATTAAGCAAGCATTCAATCCAAAGACAAAGAGTTATAGTGGTTCGCCTGTGTGTACACCAACTGTTTCACAACAGCCACATAGAATGCTACTTCACTCCTAATATCCTCACACAGGGATATTAGCGTTCACTATCAAAATAGGTTTCACAGGTTCACCTAAAACCTTCACAATTGTGTCTTTTTAACTTGGGTTTATACAATCCAAAAATCCACACTATTCTGAGTTTTTTGGCTCTCCTCAGATAACCATACAAATGAAATTTTTCTGGCGAATCCCAAACAAACACGAAAAGAATGGAAATTTTACAGAATTATAAAATACCTGAATTTCTCCTCTTATAGAAGCCTGGAAGAACCAATTGGAGTAGATGTTCGAATATGAAAGTTCAATGTCCAATACTCACTTTATAATGGCTCTAAGTTCTAATTGATTTTAAATTAAATCAAATTGGGCTAACTCTATTTGATTTTAATTCCAAGGAGGAAAACAATAATTCCTCTTCTCAAATCAGATTGAAATATAGAATAAAATCAAATAGTAAAAATCTAACAAAAGGAAATGAAATTATGCACAATATAGCTTAAGAACAAACACAAACTTATCTCAGAGTAGAGCTTCAAATTCACTTAATTTTTGATGAATAACTCTGAAATTCGTATGCTATTTATAGCAGTAGAAATTCATCTTCGACTGGTCCTAGGGTCACCACGACTGGTCGAAGAAGAAATGAGATTTTGAATTTTCGAGCGTGATTGGATAAAACTGTTACACGACTGGTTGTAAGTAGTCCACGACTGGTCGAAGGCAGTCCACGATCGGTCGAGACCCCTCTACGACTAGTCGTGTGACACTTAATTTAGTCACTGGAGTTTGAGTCATAGCTTCACGACTAGTCGAAGGTCGAGTCAACACCATCCCACGACCGGTCGAGCAGACTCCAGGATTGGTCGTAGCTGAACAAAAAAAATTTGATAATTTACAACAAATCTAGGACTGGTCCTGAAATTTCTTAGATTGGTCGAACCAGTGCTTGGATTAGTCGAATAAGGTTCAGGACTAATCTTAGAATAGACCAAAATCAGTTATAAAAGATATATGAATTATGTATCCAAAGTCACCTACTCTAAAGGTGTAACACCCAGGATTTTGGCCAATCTGGGATTTGACATCCTTAGGCAGTGGGTCAACTAAAACACCAGGAAAATCGCTCAGAACCTACTTCCATAGCCAAAGAAACCACTTAGGACTAATTCCTTTAGAAACTAAGCATAAGTTAGCTAGCGCAACGCTAGAGTAGCTGGGAAATAGTCCCTGATCACTTTAAATACGTTCTACAAGACCCAAATCGAGTAGAACCAATGGCTCTATAATACTCTATAACCTCGGACTAAACTCTAAGCAGCTTTGTTCTCTGGACCACTTTGAAATTTTATATTGGATCTAGACCGCGTGTCGAAAGTCCAATACCTCCTATCTTAGACCGTTAGGACCGCCTAGTTGGACCTGACAATCATTTCAAAAATCAAGTCAAACCGATAATCACAGGCTATTTCATTGAGCCCGGACTGAAGAGAGTGTGAATAAGGACAGAATTGGAATTTCAAATTCAAATCTGGCACACGACTTGACGTGTCACTATTAAGCGTTCTGACCGTCAGAATTCAGTCAGATTACACCCTCGGATCAGGAGAAATTTCTATTTTATATCATGAGACTTTCAGCCCTGATCTACGTGCGGTGACCGCTGAACTGAAACTAGTCCGCCACGTGCGATCTGCGGACCCAGCCGGACTGAAAACTTAATACGTGCTAGATCTGGTACGCGTGAGCTTAAGTCCGATCGCATTCGGTCAGGGGACCACCAGAAAGCATCTTTTGGACCGAAACAACCCCGATTTGGATATGCACTAAGTGAACTTTGTACCGGAGCCTATTTCGGGCAAGTTTGGGCTTATAAAAGGGGTTGAAACCCTCACTCCTCTCTCCCATCCGAATTTGCAAAAATCTCTAGATTGGGAGAGAGAAAAGGTGAGAGTTTGTGAGAGAAGGTGGGAGAGAATTCCCTGCTGCTTGTGCCACGTGCTGTACGTGCTTAGGCAACGTACTCCGATCACTTTCCCGGCGATTCCTCCACGTTTTTAGGTAAGAAAATACCCTAAAAGTTGCTGATTTGAGGTTCCTTTCATTTCCTAGCGAAGTAGCTAATAGAACTTGTGTATTAGGTTCTCTAATCGCCGTATACGAAGCGTATACACTCCGTTCAAATTTACACATCCATAAGAGACAAGGTGCGGATTTTAGATGCTTTGATTGACTGTTTCCAAAGCTTTCAATATCGTTTAATAGTAGATTATCGACGGCAACGCCGTTTGACATGTACAACATGCTGTCCGTTTCCTGTTTCGTAAACCGACAAAGAATATGAGATTTAGGGCATTTTAGTCATTTGTAGGAAGTACTGATTTCATTCATATTTTGCTGACGTGATTGACATGATTTGTTGTCGCATTAGAATGTTAGGATTACCTGCATAATTAGTTTGGCGAAGAGATTCGCCTAAATGCGCACTTTGGGTCGACATACTATATGTAGACTCAAGTGTGTAGTGTAAGTGTTTGTATAAATGCTTGTATTAGTATGTATTGAATTAAATGGTGTTATGAATTAGTTTGAGATTGATTTCTCAATTAATATGCTGGTGTAAATGGTTTCCTACATGTTAGCCATATGCATGATTTCATAATATGAATGAAATGCATGTGCTTGACGATTCGCTTAAGCTGTATGTTATAACATGTGCTTGATAATTTCATTATGATTTAGTTTGAGATTGAATTCTCAATTAATATGCTGATGGAAATGATTTCCTATATGTTGGCGATATGCATAAGTTCATTATATGTACGAAAGGCATGTGTCAGATGATTTACTTAAGTTGTACGATATAACATGTGTTAACATGCTCACATGGTTGTGTTTCATTTCCAATACTCTCACATGATCGCTAATGTGGATTCATATGTGTTTGGGACTATACGTAGTCCAGGCAGTCGGTAACCGAGCGAATTCGTGGTCGGCTTATCTTTGCCACGAACGACGCGTCGATGAACGCGAGCCGTGTTTTGGAGTTGGCAGTAGTGGTTAGGCCACACGAAGTGTTTTACGCACTTCATGTCGTTCAACTTGAGATGCGATCGTGCTAGTCGAGCCCGTCAAGTAACCCGACTGGCCGTTGTATGTTCGCCCTGCATGAGTCATAACTGCTTGAACCTAGGGTACTGAACTTACCATTGTAAACCCTGTTAACCATGGTACCTTGATCCACGAAGACTCATGAGCCGGGCATGGTGGTATGGGACACCGTGGTCGAGCTGTCGGCCTACGCTGGGGCCACAAACCTCCCCGTAGTGACCAGTGAGCACCTATGACTCGTGAGCAGATTATGGTGGTATAGGACACTATATTCATGTTGTCTGCCTACATTGATAAGGTGATGGGGGAGCGGTGCAACGAGTGCGAACAATAGCCCTGGCAGCCCTTTGTAGTGACCGTGAGCGTATTCTGAGTCTACGGGAAGCGACGACCCTTCCGTAGCAGTAGAGTAGAGTAGGCCTGTATTGATAAGGTGATGGGGGAGCGGTGCAACGAGTGCGAGCAACAGCCCTGGCAGCCCTTGCAGCGACCTACAAAATATACATCGTATGAGATTACTAGGAGTGACGACCCTAGACAGGATCTGTGTTGGGATTGATATAAGGGAGGTACCTTAGTTTCCCAATCCTGCTGTTTGAATGGACTAATAATAACTCGAAAATCATATCACCATACCATTGCATGTGCCTGGAAGATGTGGAGCACTTGAGGGTCGATTGCATGCCGCGGTCGTAAGATGGGGCCGTATGAGGGAGATCGTCGGTGAGGGAATACATCATGTCATGTCATAATTGCATTAACAACAGTATTAGGAATGTTTGAATTACTGCTTTACTATTATCGCATGATTGATTTGAGAACATGTTAATCCTTGCTCTATTATTCCATTGAGTTAGCTACTCACTCCCACGTTACGGGATGGTGTTTCCGGACACCCACCAGACCCTTTTGTGATTGCAGATGATGGCGCGGCCTGCGAGGCGGAGCCGGACTTGATGATGATGAGGAGGATCCCTCCTTTATGCGTGTTCCGATCGACGGGATTACAGGGAGGTTGATTAGATGTCTTGACACTTGTCATTTTATATTTTCAGAGCACTCATGTATATACTTTCTTTCTATTTTGAGGTATACATGTATATGTTTAACCTGGTAACATGTTCACACTCAAGAGACGCACAACAGTTTATATATGTTATCCATACTATCACAGACTTCCGCTGGTAAATTTAACTGTCTCTGGAGTATGATATGCTGTTCTGGATTAATCTCACTCATGTTTAATACATTAGCACTGACAACATTCAATCATACATATCTATATTGCATAAATAACATTTTGGAACTCGGGAGTTGGGTTTTTGCTCGACCCCCCAATTTTCGGGATGTTACAAAAGGTCAACCTAAGTTCAATCAAACCTCAATAAGTAAGGACATTGAACCTTCATTTTCTTAGACTTTGAACTTTAAGAAGCTTGAGTTCTTCTTGATGTAGCTTGAACACTTCACAAGCTTTGAAGTCAATGTCAATTTGAGTTGCACTCAGTTCCCTAACTATGCTTGAGTCTTGATCTTGAATATATGTGAACTTTGAGTCTTGAACTTGAATATATGTGAACTTTGAGTCTTGAACTTGAACTCTTCTTTAATATCATCAATATTGTAGCTTGAACTAGCTTGAGGAGTTCATCTTCTTGTCTCGAAGTGTTGCAGTGGTGTCTCAAACATATTTAACTAGATACAAAAATAAGACGCATATAGACGTTTTGACACACAAAATTTGACAACCAAAGAGGATTCGAACCATAGCACTTACAATCTCCCCCTTTGTCAAATTTGCGATAAAACACACTCCTATAGTTCAATGCATAAAATACAATAAGAGAAGCATCACAAGCATCAATAAAGAATCATGCACTAGTTATGTAGAGATAACCAAGCATAATACATCCTGTAAGTTTACCAACTCCCCCTGAGTAGCACACCTACCAATCATCATATGTGTATCAATTATGTGTACTAATCATAATATGTGTACCAATCATACATAATATGATGACCAATCATACATAATATGTGTACCAATCATAATCAATCCCACAATTCTCTCCCTTTTTGTCAAAAATATGACAAAGGAAGAATAAAAAACAAGATAATTAATAAAGGAGTCAGAATACATATCATATCACAAAACGTTATCAAGTCAAGTCAAAGAAACTCAGTCACACAAACAGAGATAAAGTAAAGTCTTATAGTTATTACAAACCAAAGAGTAAAATCCTCAATCTGATCCAGAAGAAGGAGTAGGTATGGTAGTGTTTCGACAAAGAAACAAATGCATTTGATTTGGAAAATTATCTAATTCAAACATCACAGAGAAAGAGTATTAGGAACATTCATCACATTTCATTAATACTGGGTTCATTTATATCCTCTTTACATCCCTTGATTCTAAGATAGATTATTTGAAAATAAATGATTTATGCTTTAAGTATCAAAAGTTCATTTCGACAGCCTTTCGGCGCCTGTTTCAACCATCTCCTAGGACTTAGGAGGAATGTTGATTAGATCGACGATTCTTCGATAAAACAGAGATTTCAGCAGCATAACGGCGTCTGTTTCATTCATCCCTAATACTTAGGGAAAATGTCCATTCGATCGACTAATCTTCTTCCTCTGCACATGACAATAGGAGAGGGGAGAGTGCTGGAAGGATAAAAGCCTTGTACGGGCATTTCGGCAGCATGACGGCGCTTGAGCTTCACAGACTGCAGGGCAATCTGATTGTGTGGACCCGCGCAACTGATACCGGTTGCGTGGTCCTACGCAACTGCTAGGAGACTTCTCTCCAACCTTTTGTCTTCTGCTCTTCTCTGCTCCTCTTGAAAATCTTCAATTACCCCTAATGAAGGAGGGAAAAGGGTATTTATAGACCCTCGCATGTGTGAAAATCCTAATCTTAGTGATGTGAGACTATTTTTAGTGCGTTTAGATCTTTTCACAAAACCATTCCTTCAACGTTTCCTGCGCAACTGATATTTCGATTGCGCGGACCGGCGCAGAGGAGATTGATTGTGCGGTCCCGCGCAACTAACATTGGTTGCGCGGACCTGCGCACCTTCTTGAAAACTATCTCTATCTTCTTCTTTTCAATATCTCTTTTTATCTTACCATCCTTCCTTGCTTGATTCCTTTCATCATTTTTTTATGCCTCAACAGATGCCCCCTTGATCCTTTCTTTGTTTCTTCAAGAAACGAAAAAGGATCAAAATTCCTCCCTTTCTTCTGACTTACACAGACCCACGCAACCGGCCGTGTTCATACTCGATTGCGACAACCTATAAATACCGCACTTCCTTCATAGTCTGTAGTTTCCTCATTCTCTGGTGAAATTTTTTCTTCTAGCGATTTTCCCGCACAACTGACATCGTCTGCCCAGTCTCGCGCAATGGATCTCCCGTTTGCCCAAGTTTACTAAGTGACGCGACACTCCGTGCAACTGTTTTCGATTGCGCGGACCCACATAACCAGGACTTTGCTTTTTTTTAAACTTTCCCTACAATCTTCTTTAGGTCTTTAACCTTCTTCTCTTCATGGCCCGCATCAAGAGGACCCTTCGTCCCGTAGACCCTCCAACTGACCATCCTTCTCATCCTGACTTACCCGATACATCTTCTCATCGCCCGTCTCCTTTCGCTGATCAGCCACCGATCAAACGTACCAAAACCACCACTCAAACTCTTGCATATTTCACAGAGCCAGTGCTCCCAACTTTTGATTTTATCGATCGCATTGAATTGCTTCCCTCTCCCATTCACTGGGCTATAATCATGGGGAACATAGAATTACCTCTAAAGCATGGTCGTGAATATGATTAGGAAGAGTGGCTAAAGACAACCGCCCATATCTGCATGGATAGCGACAGACCCCCTGCCAGAGAAGATACCCCACCTGCTTCTTATTCCAAGAAGATTCGCAGAAACAAGGCGAAGGAATTTGAGGAGAAAATAAAGGAGCATAATAAGAAAAAACTCCAAAACTCTTGGAAATCCGTTCGAGTAATCGAGGGCGTCATGAAATTCGACAACCCTCATTTAGAAGGCATGATAATAATTCCCATCAACGTTCATCGTTACCAGTCCATCCTTGAATGTGAACCCACAGATTACGTGGAAGGAGAGAAATTGATGTGTACTGAATTATGGTAGATGCGAGAACCTCGGATTCTCGAAGGGAAAATGTAGGCACAGAAACCATGACAAATCATCAGAGAAGCCCATCCCATGATCTTCCTCACTCCCTTTCACAGTCCGCACAATCTCTTTCCAACATATTTCTACGAGACTATTAGGCAGTGGTATAAGGATTGTGACCCTCTTTGGGGATCAGAAGATTTTCGGACAAGGGGCCTGCTGACTTCTTGTCACTATTATTCTTATTGGACAGAGGCAATCCTGAAGAAACACACGAGTACTCTCGCCAAAGTGGGCCTTTATGATGCGATAGAAGTCACATCCAAGTACTTCTATAAGGAACCCTCCGTGCTGAAAGGTTTCCTTGAATATTGGTCCCCCACTCTAACTCTCTTCACTTGTCATCTGGGGAAATGAGCATAACGCTATGGGATCTGCATCGCATAGCAGGCCTTCCGCTTACAGGAAGATTTTATGACGAGTTCAACCCGACGAATGCAGAGTTGGCATTTGTATCTTCTCCCGACCGTAAACCTTCCATCTCTGAAACCACTGTCAAACTTTTCAGAGAAATGGAAAAGTTTCTGAATTTTCACAGACTATCCCCTTTGCAATGACTGACTCATTTTTCTAGAATGCTCAGGTATTTCAGGCTCAAAGATTAGCATTTTTCTTCTCATCACATATTCCTGCATATTAACTCATTTTTCATTTTGTAGATTCCGGTACAGTCGTTGTAAGGAACTAACGATTCTTCATGACAATATGAAGGAACGACTGGATTATAGCTCCTTTGGGGAACTTGCATCCTTTTTAGCTTACTCGTTGAGCATAGTTGCTCTTCCCAGCTCTAAGTGGGCAGATGCTATTCGCCCTACCACCTTCGTTGTCATCGGAGCCCTAGCGGAAGATCAGAAATATTCCATTGCGCCCCCTGTGCTATGTTCTATTTATCGAGCCTTTGGAGAAGTATCCATGTATATCAGGAACCCCACCCTGGGATCTTCTTCTGCATACACTGCCTGACACTACTTTACGGGATGACTGGGAGTTTATTTTCCTTGGACTTTCGAGGCGCCAGAGAAGGCGTACGTCAACCCTTCCCATCTTCCTCTCTGGTTCTTTCAATAAAGAGCCATGGCCAAAAGGTCGTATGAATGGGTAATCAACAAGATCTAGGACTTTGATCAAGTGGACTTCTTCCAGTTTCGCCTCCATCGCTACATTCAAGACACAGATATGGTGGATCAGGGGGCACTGACTGCAGCGAAAAGGGCCTTTTTTCTTTCTATTCGTTCTTGTAGTTTGCCTCTTAAGGAAGGAACAGAATTTTGGAGAGAAACCTACTATCCTAGCCATTTTTCTCAGCAATTCAGCTATGACCAAGCCGTACCAAAAGATTGTGAGCTGGTTACTAAGAGAATGCGCTTCTATAGAATAGGTCCTTTGAACTGGGCCATGATATGGAAGCAACTATGTCAACTCATCTTTCATCATCCCTAGCTACGACCGGATAGTCCGTACTTCCTATAGATGGATGAGATGGTGGGACCATCAATCATTTCTGATCAACAAACGCCTACTAGTGGACTCCCTTCTCTTTCTCCATCCACCTCGGCTCAGGGGCAGAAAATTTGAGAATGGAATTGGCTTCATTCCAGAGAAGAGTCACCCTCCTCATCATGGTGAAATTTGCAGAAAGATATCGACGGAAGAGCCGATTCGTGAGAGAAAACCAATTAATACTTTAGATGGTTGGTTTGCTCATAAAATTCCGGCAGAATTTGAACATGTCCCCCATGACTTTGGTGGCCGAGTTTCAGAAAATGTTGTAGGGACATCCTCCCCTATTCCTGAAGAAATTGCTACAGCTGAGGAGAGTCCAGCTTGAAACAAACCCGCCCCTTCTTCACAACCTCTTCCTCCTAGCTCATCATCTCAGATGACTAGATCATGAGCACGTCTGCAAACATCATCACCCATTCCTCAGGAAGAGGCAAAACAAGTCTCCTCATCTCCCTTAGTTCCAGTTGGTAGGAGATCTCCAAGAGAAAGCAACCAGCCCATTTCATACAAAGGAAAACAAGTCATGATTGCAGAAGTGAATGAGGAGGATTTAGCAAGTGAAAGTTCATCTTCTTCATCAAAAGATTCCACTCCCCTGGGGTCTGGAGATGATGATAACGATGATGATGATGGAAATGATGGATCTCAGGACGATGACTATGAAGAAGGGGAGGTCAACATAGATGACGAGGAAAATATGGCCACCGAAAATGTAGAGGAGGAGCATCTCCCCCTGGCTCCCGAAATTTCCCCTACCACTTCTGGTCCTGGCAAGCCACATGCGGTAACCGAAGAGGATGAAGAACCCTTGGACTACGGGGAATATGGGTATTCACCTGGTAAGGGAGTCCGAATTCCTTAAACATTCACGTGCTTGTCTAGTGATCACTATCTTATCATCACTGTCATTTCCTTTTTATGTACGCATGTGGCTAATATTGAGACAAGCGCTGCCCCCTCTGTAAATCTTCATCCAGCTGCACTAATGGCTTCACCACAGGTTTCTTTGGTCCCTCTGGTGACACCGAAAAGTGTGGCTCTTGAAATTATATTCCCTGTCGAGACTACTGATCTACCAACTCCTACTACCAGAGACTCAAGCACAGAAGTGAGGGCACCTTCTCTTGTTGACATGTTGGAAGCTAGTACTTCTACAGCCCCAGAACTTCCCTCGCTTACTGGTCACACCTCTATGGCAGGTATATATATTAATTTGAAGAGCTATAAATTCTTCATTTTGCGTTACTTACTCTAACTCTATCTCCTATTCATGTTATAGGAATTCTTCCCTGTAGTGGGGCGGCCAGCTCCGAATCTATGGCCACTGTCTTTGAGCTACCATTTCCTTCAAAGATTCCCGTTCACAAAATGCTTTTGATGAAAAACTCTTTGTTAACGGTAGTTCATATCTTCAAAGATCCTGAACAATGGCCAGACCTAAATATCGCCATCGAGATTCTAGAAAGCTCTGTAAAGATGGCGAAGATTAATATTTCTATTTTGCGTGATTCCCTCCTCAGATTCCGTGACTCGATAGCTTCTTTGGCATCAACAGAAAATATTACGATTGCTCTAGAAGTTCTAGAATACGGGAAGCAGTTAGCTTTATCTAAGGAGAAAGCTTCACTTATTGTTTCTACCATATGTGAATTAGACCAGGAGCATTTGACTCTGCAAGAATAGCTGAAGACCCTCACTGATGACAAGGCACTTATTCAAGACCGTATTGCGGCTTTAAGAGAAGAAATTTCACAGTTGGAACTGAAAGGTTGTGAGAGGGAACTGTCTATACAGGAGGTCAATGAGAAACTTAATGTCAATATTCAGTCCACCGATGCTGAAAAGTCTGAATTACTCAAGAGTAAGGAAATGATCACATCCTTGGAAGACAAATTAGCTGGCCTTCCTGATTTAAAAAAAATTATTCTTGAAGAGAAGTCAAAGCATGATACGGCACAGATTCAATTAAAAGAAGACTTATAACATTATATGAATATAGTAGGCATTATAGAGGAATTATAAGCATGTAATTCCTTTTTTTGTATATATACTTTTGTTTCTTTCTTTCTTTCTCTTTTTCCTTCCTTTTGAGTGTATGTTTTCTTTTGACTTGCAATAGTAAATTTTAGTAACTTTTTCATGCACTTCTACATTATGCATTATTCCAGACATATTGTCTATGCAATATCCTTAACATGAATTTACTGCATTTTGAACATTGCACATAGTTTATCATGACATTATATAAAACTAATCATAAAGAACCAACATTTTATGCTTGTTAGTATGAGATTTCCTATATGACTTCATTCGTTTATATTTTATTGGCAGTGCTAGATTTTAATTCAGTCAGTTGCACACACAGTTTAAGCTCTTGAGTAGTGGAGCGAACTTATTTGGACTCTAGTTAGAGTCAGGTCTTACGTGATGGCCTCTGTAACTCTTTAGAGTTCACTGGACTTCTCACTGCCTAGGGAGTTCACAAATCGCGATCCATCAGAGGGGCCCAGTGAAGCTACTGGGACCGTGAACTCGGTTGGTTTTACGCACAGGGTTAGCCACGGTAACTCTCTAGAGTTCATAGAGCTCGCAAGGCTACCTTTGGGGGTACCAAATCCATGGTTGCCAGTCCATCGATGAGTAGGTTTAAGCCCTTCCTCATGAGTTAGTACCGGAATCGAATTACAAATCTGGGGGGTCTTATGCATGGTTGGCTTATCTAAAGCTCGCATTGTAGCCCTCATTTTCTTCGCCTGTAAGGTCGGGCCCATTCATTGGAGGGCATTGTCCTCCATTCCCCGTGACGTTACCGGAAAGCTATACAGACGGCATGGGGGTTACACTGACTGGTCATTTGAGGACTTTTGGTCATTCAGGCTTTTGGTCATTGAGGACTTTTGGTCGTTCAGGCTTTTGGTCATCGAGGACTTTTGACCTTTTAGACTTTTGGTCATTAACTCAGTCAGCTACCCGCATGGGTATGTATACGATGGCCTTCACGGGCTTTTTAGGGCCACTGGCTTCTCGCCGCTTCCCGAATGGTAATCTTCATAGGTCTCATGCACAGCGGGCCATTGGCTTGACTGGACTACCTTTTTATGATCATAGGTCTCATGCATAGCGGGACATATAGGCTTGACTAGGCTACCTTCTTATGATAAGCAATCATCACTGTCACCAATTTTATACAGTTGGCTGTATGATTCATTCTACTGTCATCACATGGTTGATCAATAATTGACATTCTGCTGCTGCTGACAATGTCATAAGGACTTTTATATCATGTTTAAAATAATGTATCAGCTCAGCGATGATGGCAACTTTAATAAGCGATTGATTAGCGACAGTGATAGTTGCTCTCTTTTTATTTTAAAATCATTAATACCTGGTGATTTTGATGGCAATCTTTAGTGTCGGCGATGATCATCAATACTGATAGCAATCGTTATCGCTTGACAACAGTCATCAGGACATTCCATTTAAAATGTCTTGAAAGACTTTCGGCGATGATTTAGAATGCTGTCTTAGAAGACGATGATGAGTATTTTCGCCTGAAATTGTTTATCTGTATCGTTTGTCTGTATTGTTTGTAATATACCAGCTTGATGGTGATATCAATTTCAGGTAAAATTTTATAGAGCTCACTTGATGGCGCTCATCTTCTTCGTCTTTCTTTATTTTCTATCATATGATCTTAATACGCTTGTCATATGATTTTGATATGCTTATCATATGATTTTGATATGCTTGTAAACTTCTTCCTTATTCATTCTATTCATCTTGCCCCCTTTTGATACAGAATTATTATCCTGATAAAGTTCTGTATCAAAATCAATAGTGCCTTCAGAAGCAATTCCTTTTTATCAACGCGAGTATAAGCCAATCATGGGCTTCCATTTACTCCTTTGAAGAACTTTGCTTTTATTGAGTACATCTTATCTCATTTGGTCTTGAACTTGCCCCCTGCATATGATTGTGACTATTGTTAAAGATATAGTCTTTCTTCTTTCTTCTTGGAAATTTTGAGGCAATATATTTCTGTAGAAGGCTACACGATTGTGATCATATTTATCAACTAGCTTGCCCCCAATCCTTGAAATTTTCTACGCTTATCCTGATCGATCCTAATGGGGATTCGAATTCCCTTCCCACTATTTAAGCCAACGGGTTCCTCATAATCAAAACCCATGCTTTTCATGATCTTTTTACTTGCCGGGCTATACTTTTGGAGGTCTTGTGGCGTCAACCTATCATGGTATACATTGTTTTGAGTCTCTCTTCCTGTCTTTACTGCTTCGGGAACATAGAACTCTATTGGCTCAGGGTATTTTTCGCTCGCCTTTACTTGAAATCTTCCTGGAGCGGTTGGAAACGGCTTATTTCTTTCAGCATACGGCAGCGGCACCGTGTAATTTAACTGTAAAATTTTCAGTTGTTCAGATGACAGCAAAGTTAGTGGTGGTTGTCCCGGCTGCCTTAAATGTTTTGGCATAAAATAGAACTTCTTGCTTATTTTCGTAGTCTCGGATGACCCTGCTTTTTCTGCTCCTTTTATGATTGCATTTTCCTAATCATCCTTTAAGAAGCCACTTTCATCCTTATTCATCTTTTCGATAGTAAATTCTTTATAGTATCTAACATTTGCAAAGAAGGACTCGACTTTTGCATACGGTTTTACATCGGCCATTACTTTATGTAATACTCCGTCTTTACAGTATTTGAAACACTGATGTAGAGTAGAGGGTATAATATTGTACTGATGTATCCACGGCCTCCCTAGGAGAAGGTTGTATGTCGTCACTGCACTTATAACGTGACACACAACATCAATAGTTAATTATCCTATTTTCAACGTTACCGTAATCTTACCAAGTGCGCGCTACCCATCTTAATTAAAACCCTGTATCATCATTCCGCTAGGGCGTAGTTCTGAGCGACGGTAATTCAATTTACCCAACATCGAAAGTGGTAAAAGATTCACTGTAGACCCATTATCTATCATAATTCGTTTGACTTTCTTCCCACGGATATGTCCTTCTATCATCAGTGGCCTGTTATGTTCTTCCTCGCAGATCAGGTCGTCATCAGAAAAAGAAATGACTGGGAGACAGTCTTCTTATTCGTCAAGTTCATCGTGTTCTAACTCTGCCAGTAAAGTTTCTTTAATGTCATGATTGGACAATGCCTGGATCAGACTCTGTTGGAATTCTTCTGAAAGCTTAAGCGCGTCATAAACACTTAATCAGGCCGATATCCCTTTTAGATGACTTACCACATCATAAGTCACGCTCGTCATCTCTTTCTTCTCTTTTATTTTGTCGTTATTACTTTGTCTTTCAATTGTTTCTTTCCTAATAACTTCTGATTTTTGCTTTATAAGACTTACCACTTTCTTACCTGACCGTAACATGATTACTGTAACCTTCTTTGCTGTTTTCCCTCCTTCTTCTTCATCTTTCTTTCAGATTGTAAGCACGTTTACGGTTGCCATGACACCCCTTTCTTTTTCTTTCCCCAGGACTTTCTCACCCCTATTAATTAGTCACTATATTATACATTTTAATGTATAGCAGTTCTCTGTTGGATATCCCACTAGACGATGATAACGACAGAAATCCTTTTCTTTGGTTCTCGTTAGGCTCTGGTAATACTATTGTGCCAACTTTCAATAATTGTTCCATCATAGGGGCGACATGTTCTTTATTAAATGTGAACCCCTCATGAGAATTCAGCATTCTACGTCTCTTCCCATTATATCTGTTTCTTGACTGAATCCCTTCTTCTTCGGTCTGGTCTTCTTTCCCTC
This sequence comes from Magnolia kwangsiensis, assembly GCA_037074715.1. Taxonomy (NCBI): domain Eukaryota; kingdom Viridiplantae; phylum Streptophyta; class Magnoliopsida; order Magnoliales; family Magnoliaceae; genus Magnolia; species Magnolia kwangsiensis. The sequence continues at coordinate 101,108,822 of CM073574.1, read as the reverse complement.
GAGTCTCTTGCATCGTTACCTCTTCTGTCATGATCAATAGCGTTCACGGCTGTCCTGCCGGATACTCTCCTAGTTATATCATGGTGAAATGTTGGGATCTTGCGAGTCATCAGCTCCAACATGTGGGATTTAGTGGCCAAGTCACGAAAAGTTCTGATATCGGCACTAGTGAGTCCGAATGCAATTTCTGTCCCCATAAAATTTAGACACATTTTAACTTGTTCTTTTTCTTTCGGTAGTTGTCTACATGAAGCCCCTAACATTTTTCATCTGTCTGTAAATTTCTCTATCGGCTCTCCTTCTCTCTGCTGAATAGAGGCCAGATCCGTAATACTGACATCACGTTCTGAAGAGAAGAAGTTTGACATGAAAACTTCTTGCATTTATTCCCAGGTGCGTATCGATCCTGGTGCCAGACTAGAATACTATCGAAATGCTTTGTGCGTTAGTGATGAACCAAACAGCTGCAAGCAGTATTGTGGTATCATAGAAAAATTTCCCATACTAGTGATGAAATGCATCAAGTGCTCCTCTGGAGATCCTTCTCCGCTGAACTTTTAAAAATTCGGGTGCTTGAAATTGGCCAGAAAGGGGATGTCTTCTACTTCCCTACGATACGGCGTTCGATACCTAAAACGCCCGATATTTTCACATTCTCCTTTTGCTCTAACCACCTCTTCGACCACTTGCCTCACCTCATCTTGTGTCACGATTCTCGCCGCCGGAATGGACCCCACTGACCCTGCCCCCTGTAGTGGGAGGATGTCAGGCTGATTTTCTTGCCCTTCCGTTGCATTCTGGGGAATTACCATTCGAGCTACGTTATGTGCGAGGGTCGCCAGTGCTTCTCTGAGATTTCTACATTCTTCCATTAATGCATTCTGGGCTTCTGCCATTGCATTGAAATGATCCTTTGTAGTTACTCTATAGTCTGGATTCGTTCCAGCCATGAGTACTGCAGCTTCTCCACTTTTTGACGAAGCGATAATTGAAGGAGAGCAAGAGTATGCTAATGTAACAGGGCTTGCAAAAAAAGGAGGGGACGGAGTCTATCTTTTCGCGTCTCCTGTGGCATCAATTGACTGAGATGACGTCGATACTGGTGAATCTTTCTGGGATGGCATTAGCGATTTGATCACCAATGCTTTCCCCTTTTATTCTCTTGCTCATTCAGCCATTGAAGCATTTAAAGTTGGGAAGTCATGTGCTGTCAACTGGGGAACTGTTTGCGTGAGATAAATCGCCGGAGGAGCAAGCTCAGGATTTCTTTTAACTGTGCTTCGTGTTACAGGCCCTCTGATTCTTAATGAAGGCTGATTCATTCCAGAATTTCTGACGTTTCGTGTTCTTATCTTACGAGAGGTTACGACGATTTAGCCTGCATTGTCTTCTGATGACTGGGGCGAAGCAGAAATGACTCCAGCTGTTACTTGAGCCTTGCCACTTTTACTTGCACGGCTTAGTGCGTATTCCATTACGAACCCTGTCTGGGTGAATTGGAAGTTCACTTTTCTCACGGGAGTCGCCATGAGTAATAAGTCATAGTCGGATTTTAAAACCTTCAATCATGACACATTTATAATTAGTAATTGAATCATTAGGGTGATATATCTTAGAGATGATGGGGAGGACTTCCCACTGAGAGTCGCCATTTTGGCGTCCATAGGACGCCAAACTGTAATGAAAGTTTGTAACAACTTCACTGTTAATATTTAAATAAGACAATAAGATAACAGTTCCCCAACAGAGTCGTCATTTTGTTTCGACAAAGAAACAAATGCATTTGATTTAGAAAATTGTCTTATTCAAACATCACAGAGAAAGAGTATTAGGAACATTTATCACATTTCATTAATACTGGGTTCATTTACATCCTCTTTACATCCCTTGATTCTAAGATAGATTATTTGGAAATAAATGATTTATGCTTTAAGTATCAAAAGTTCATTTCGATAGCCTTTCGGCGCCTGTTTCAACCATCTCCTAGGACTTAGGAGGAATGTCGATTAGATCGACGATTCTTTGATGAAATAGAGATTTCAGCAGCATAACGGCGTCTGTTTCAGTCATACCTAATACTTAGGAAAAATATCGATTCGATCGACTAATCTTTTTCCTCTGCACATGATAATAGGAGAGGGGAGAGTGTTGGAAGGATAAAAGCCTTGCACGGGCATTTCGGTAGCATGACGGCCCTTGAGCTTCACAGACTGCAAGGCAGTCTGGTTGCGCAGACCCGCGTAACCGATACCGGTTGCGCAGACCCGCGCAACCGATACCGGTTGCACGGTCCTGCGTAACTACTAGGAGACTTCTCTCCTACCTTCTATCTTCTGCTCTACTCTGTTCCTCTTGAAAATCTTTAATTACCCCTAATAAAGGAGGGGAAGGGGTATTTATAGGACCTCGCACGTGTGAAAATCCTGATCATAGCGATGTGAGACTATTTTTAGTGCTTTTAGATCTTTCCATAGAACCATTCCTACAACGTTATCTATGCAACTGATATTTTAATTGCACGGACCGGCGCAGAGGAGATTGATTGCGCGGTCCCGCGCAACTAACATTGGTTGTGCAGTCCCGCGCACCTTCTTGAAAACTATCTCTATCTTCCTCTTTTCAATAGCTCTTTTTTTCTTACCATCCCTCTTTGCTTGATTCCTTTCATCATTTTTTTATGCCTCAATAAGTAGGATCAATTTGATGAAGGCCTTTTTGTAAGCGCCTAAAATACTTGCGCATATTTTTAAACTGCAGATTATGGCCAACATTCATATTCTCCACCTTCTCCTCTAATGCACTCAGACGTGCGCCAAAATTAGATTGCTCATAGTCAGGATCATTCCCAGAGTCAGAATTAATTTCATTAAAAATATCATCAATATTGATATCATCTGGAGGAAGAGCATCACCCTCTTCATCATTCCCGGCTTCAGCAGCAGCTCCACCTTCTCCAACATCGACTTGGCCATCAACCAATTTTAACTTCATTTTGTTTAGGTTGGAGTTGTCGAATATGAGGTGTTGGATAGGAGCCTCCCCAACGGGCATAGCGACTAACATGTTAGAGGCTAACACATTCATCAGATATCCAAATGGAATATCACTATGATCAGGATGAATACAGAATTGATTGATAGAGAAACAAATCAAAGAGGGCAAACAGATATTAGCACCAGTAACGATTGAGTACAAAATACGAACCATAAGCAGAGTCAACTCAGTCTTGTTTCCAGAGCGGGGATACAGATTAGAGATAAAGATACGATGTAAGACTCTATATCTGGGTAACAAATATTTAGTTGCGAGGGCATTCCCAGTTCCATTCCATGGTGCTTCCATGTTACACAATGCTCTAGTATAAACGCATTTTTCAGATTCTGACACTTTCTCAGTAAGTGTGCTAGGATGAATACCATCATCATTTACTGATATGTCCATAAGGCCCGAAATTAAATGTCGATCAATAGGAAAAGGCCCTTCTCTAGTAGTAATAGAGAAAGTCAGTTGCTCAGTAGAAAATTTAGTAATGCCGCAACCATGGCCTGCGCTATGGATTGGTATGTCAGCCCGTCCCAGCGTAAAATGTTTTCCCATCCTATAGATTGAAGGAGAGGAAGGAGACTAAAAGGAGCAATATGGTCTAAATTAACGGCTTTTTCAACAATCACATTGTGCATACGCAGATCACGTACATAGGGTGGGTCATCTTCAGGAGCCCTAAGATGGCGTCTAATGATAACATTTGATTTAGAAGAAGAAGCACCTCTAGAATTTTTCTTTTTACCTCTAGAGTCCATTTTCTTGAAGAAATACAAGAGATATCAAGAAAATAGAGATGAGTTTCTCTAGAATCAGCAAATGAGGAAGAAAACCTAAAAAACTTGAAGAAAGAGTTAAAATAGATAACAATAATCAAGAAATTGAAGAAAAAAGACTATGATTCTTCAAGAAAGCAAGGAAAAATACTCTAACCTGAAGGAATCGAACACAAGGGTTCAAATAGTCGTAGCTCGACTAGTTGGTTAGGAGGGTTAGAATGAAGAAGAAGAAGTTTTTTTCAAAATAAAGGCAATCACGCGCTACACGACTGGTCGGCGAACGTCCTCAACCAGTCATGTCACGATTGGCCGAGCACTTCCTCGACTGGTCGTGTACCAGAAAAAAATATGCATTTTTCATCAAATTTTGAAATATAAATTATTAATATATTAATATATATATATATATTATGCTACAAAGATGCATAATCAATCATTTTAAATTGCACATACCAAGATCAAATTTCAATTTATTAAACCTACTTTTGTCGAGCGGTTTAGTGAATATGTCAGCAAGTTGAGTCTCAGTAAGAATATATTCTAAGGATATTACTTTTTCTTCCACTAATTCATGAATATAATGAAATCTAATGTCAATGTGCTTAGTACGTGAATACTGGAATGGATTTTTTGAAATATTTATCACACTGGAATTATCACAGTATAAAACCATTAAATCCTGTGCGATACCATAATCACTCAACATACGTTTCATCCAAACTAGCTGTGTACATGCATTTCCAGTTGCAATGTATTTAGCCTCAGCAGTTGAGAGTGATATGGAATTTTGCTTCTTTCTAAACCAAGAAACCAAGCAGTTTCCAATGTAAAAACAACCACCACTGGTTGATTTTCTATCATCGATATTACCAGCCCAATCAGCATCTGAATACCCAACCAATTGAACGCTAGTATCATAAGGATACCAAAGACCCAAATTAACTAAACGTGCGACATATCTAATAATTCACTTAACAGTAGTTAAGTGAGATTCTTTAGGATTAGACTGATATCTAGTGCAAATTTCAACACTTAAAATAATATCAGGTCTACTAGCAGTTAAGTAAAGAAAACTACCTATCATCCTACAATACAATTTAGGATCTACATCTTTACTTGTAGAGTCTTTTGAAGGTCTTAGAGTTGTACTCATAGGTGTATCAAAATTCTTACCATTCTCAAATCCGAACCTCTTAATCAAGTTCAAATCATACTTTGTTTGAGAAATAAAAATTCCATCAGGTTGTTGTTTTACATGCAACCTTAGGAAATAATTTAATTCCCCAACCATGCTCATTTTGAATTTAGATTTCATTAACTCTATAAACTCAACAGTCATGTTAGTACACATTGATCCATAAATAATATCTTCTACATAAATCTGAACCATTAGAATATCATCGTTATGCTTCTTAACAAAGAGAGTCTTATCGACACTACCCATTTGAAAATTGTGACTCAGTAAAAACTTAGTCAATTTTTCGTACCATGCCCTGGGAGCTTGTTTCAGACCATAGAGAGCTTTTTTAAGACGATATACATGATTAGTAAACTTAGGGTCTTCAAACCCTGTAGGTTGTTCCACATATGCCTCTTCATGTAAATCGCCATTCAAAAAGGCACTCTTCACATCCATTCAAAAAATTTTAAACTTCCTAACAGATGCGATGGATATAAAAAGTCTAATAGATTCAAGATGGGCTACAGGGGTAAAGGTTTCATCATAGTCAATACCTTCAATCTGTGTGTACCCCTATACAACTAGTCTTTCTTTATTTCGAATAATATTTTCAAGTTCATCAGACTTGTTTTTAAAAATCCATTTTGTTCCAATTATGTGTTTATCTTTAGGTCTAGGAACAAGATACCAAACATCATTACGAACAAATTGATTAAGTTCTTCCTACATCACAACTATCCAGTTTTCATCAGAAAGTGCTTCTTTTACGTTTACCGGTTCAATTTGGGATGTAAAACACATGTAATTACATATGCCTTCTAATTGTCTACGATTGCGCACACCAATGAGAGGGTTTTCAAAAATTTGAGTAGTTGGATGATCTTTAACAGTCCTTAATTCAGAATTAATTTCACTTGATGAAGTATCTGGTTTTTCAATTACATGAACTGTATCATTGTCTGAACTAGGGGTAGGTGTATTCAAGTGATCATCAATGACCACATTAATTGACTCTTGAATCACACCAGTCTTGTTGTTCAATACATGATAAGCACGACTGTTTAAAGAATATCCTAAAAAGGTCCCTTCGTCACTTTCAATGTCGAACTTTTCTAAGTTTTCACTGTCACACAAAATATAGCACTTGCTGCCAAAAACATGAAAGTATTTGAAAGTAAGCTTTTTGTCAAACCACATTTCATAAGCCATTTTATTATTAAATTTACAAGTATAAACATGATTAATAATGTAGCAGGAAGTATTCACTGCTTCAGCCCATAGATTTCTAGGGAGCTTCATGCTATTCAACATAACATTTCCCATTTCTTGGAGCACTCTATTTTTCCTTTACACAATACCATTTTGTTGTGGTGTTTTGGGAGCAGAGAATTCATGTGATATTCCCTGATCACTACAGAATTTTTCAAAACTGCTATTTTTAAACTCGGATCCATGATCACTTCAGATCGTACTGACTTGAGAACATTTTTCAGTTTGGATCCGTTTGATAACCTTTTTTTACTTCATCAAGGGTTTCTAATTTATCCCTTAAAAATGAAACCTAAGTGAATCTTGTGAAATCATCTACAATAACCAAGATGTATTTTTTGCCACCTCAACTTTTCATTCTCGTTGGTCCTATAAGATCCATGTGGAGAAGTTCGAGTGGTCTTAATGTGGTATTGGAGTTCACCTTTTTGTGAGAGCTCCTGGTTTTTTTACCATACTGGCATTCACCACATATTTTGTCTAGTTTTTGTAACTTAGGTAGACCTCTAATTAGTTCTCCTTTGCTCAATCTGTATAAATTTCGGTAGTGCACATGTCCAAGGCGTTTATGCCATAATTCTTTGTCATCGGTATGGACCATGTAACACGTTTGATTAGATGGGCTACCACGCTTACAATATAATAGTTTTCAGAAGTTCTATGACCAGTTAATATTACAGAACCATGTTTGCTAATTATTTCACAACCTTGATTGGAAAATTTAACACTATGGTTGTTATCGCATATTTGAGATATGCTTAATAGGTGCTTTAATCCCTCAACATATAAAACATCTTTGAATAAAGGAAGGTTGTAAAGTTGAACCGTACCTTTGCCAATAATCTTGCAATTGCTTCCATCATCAAATGTGACTGACCCATCAGTCATATCTTTAAGATCAGTGAATAAAGCTTTGTCTCCTATCATATGCCTGGAGCATCCACTATCTACGTACCACTTTGAATGACTTGTTGCTTTAAAAGCAGTGTGAGCAACCAAGCAAGTAACTTTATGAACCCATTTCAGAACTGTTTTGGGTTTAGGAGTATAGTTGGTCTTCTTTTGATTGTAGTTGTAAGAATGACCTATCGAGTTAGATTTTAAGAGCTCCTTGAGTAAATCAACTATCTTTTCAGCTAGCGGGTTTCTGTTCTGATTTTTGAAATTGACATAGCTGCTTTTATGTTTTTAAAAAGTTTTTGTATTTTTAGAAAAACCTCGATAAGTACTTTTCTCTTTTAAGTTTGAGGCTTCTCCTTTCATAAATTTGAGAGGAGTATCCTTCTGTTTAGGAGGTATATTCTTATCATAGCCCAACCCGGATCGATTACCACATTTTCTTGATCCGGATAATAATTTTTCTAACTTTGGATCACCTTGGGCATATCTCCATGTGTCCTTCAAACTCAGAAGAGAAGATACTTCATTTTTAAGTTTCTCATTTTCAGATTTCAAATCTTCAATCAAGGAGGTTTTGAATTCCAAATCACATTTTAATTTTTCAAAGCAATCTAAAATTTAGGATTTTTCTAAAACAAAAGTCTCAAAACATTCTTTAAGTTTAGAAAACTTTTCTTTTTGAAGTTTAAGCTTGATAACAATTTTACAACTTTCCTTATATAAGGCATTATAAGCATCTTGAAGATCTTCTTCATTTTCATGATCACTTTGCAAATTTTCTTCACTAGTTGAATCGTTGTGATCTGAAAATGTGAACTTGGCTAGAGTCATAAGGGCTTTTACTTCATTGCCTGACTCGGTTTCAGAATCTTCTGATTCAGAAGAAGCTTTAGAATCAGATGATTCGTCCCAAGTAGCTAACATACCCTTCTTCTTAGGTTTGTCCTTTTTAGGACATTTGTTTGCTAAATGCCCATATTCTTGACAGTTGTAACATTGACTATCTTTCAAAGACTTCCAAGTTTTAGACTTAGGTTTAGATCGTTTCTTTTCGTTTGTCTTTTGAAAATCGACCCTTTTCTTACTTTTAAAAATCTTGTAACACTTTTTAGCTAAAAGCGCCATATCATCTTCTGAATTTTCTAAATCCAAGTTATCTTGAGAAATACCATTAAAAGATTTTAAAGCGATAGATTTACCTTTAGGAGCTTTAAAATTTAATTCATAGGTTTGTAAAGAACCAACTAGTTCTTCTACCCTCATGTTATCCGTATCACGAAGTTCCTGGATCGCGGTTACTTTAGAGTGAAATTGTTCAGGAAGAGAGTATAGTATCTTTGCACACACTTTACTTTCTGGGATTTTATTGCCAAGACCCCACATTAAGTTTGTAATGTCATTCAGTCTAGTGTAAAAGTCCATAAACATTTCATTTTCCTCCATATGAATTTCTTCAAATTTAGTTATGAGGAGTTGGACTTTAGATTTCTTGACAATTGATGTACCTTCGTGTGTCATTTCTACTATATCCCAGGCTTTCTTTACAATATCACAGGATATGATTCTTTAGAACTCATCCGGTGATAGTGCGTAAGTGATAATATTTAGTGCTTTAGCATTGACACTACTCACACTTTTCTGAAGTGTAGTCCATGAGAAATAAGGAGACACTCTCATTATTTTTGAACTGTCAGTTCCAGTTACTTCAGTGGTAGGGGGTTTCCATTCAGTCACTGTGGCTTGCCACACACTCTCATCCATTGATTTGAGGAAGATCTTCATTCTGGCTTTCCAATAGGCATAGTTGGAGACATTAAATGGTGGAGGCCTAATGACTGAAAGGCTATTAAAATTTGACATCTTTTTATATAGCTTAGATCGTTAGCTTAAGAAATAAATCCAAATAAAAAGCAATAAGAGTGAGCTAGTAGGCTCTGATACCACTTGTAATGGCCAAGCTATATGTCCTAGAGGGGGGGTGAATAGGACTATACCAAATTAAAATTAAATACAACGGAATAAAATAAAAAAAAACCTTACAATAATAAATCAATTCACAATGCTGAAATTAAATCAATCTCAATAAACAAGCATTGAGAGGTTGATACAAATTCAGTTCTAAGGACAACCTTACACCACAATAAACAAGGGCTTATGGTAGGACAACCTTATTTCTAGAACGTTTTTTGAATCAAGAACTCAATCTGAATAGAAATAAATCAATAGAAAGGAATTGAAATAAATTGCAGAAATTTAAATCTAATTTATTACAACATTCCCACACTTGCTTGAAATGTAAATCTTTACAATATTCTCATCCGCACATACATTCCACAAATCTGAATGATAAAAGTTATAAAAATTAAGCAAGCATTCAATCCACAAGACAAAGAGTTATAGCAGTTCGCCTGTGTGTACACCAACTGTTTCACAACAGCCACAGGGAATACTACTCCACTCCTAATATCCTCACACAGGGATATTAGCGTTCACTATCAAAATAGGTTTCACGGGTTCACCTAAAACCTTCACAATTGTGTCTTTTTAACTTGGGCTTACACAATCCAAAAACCCACACTATTCTGAGTTTTCTGGCACTCCTCAGATAACCATACAAATGAAATTTTTCTGGCGAATCCGAAACAAAAACTAAAAGAACAAAAATTTTACAGAATTATAAAATACCTGGATTTCTCCTCTCGTAGCAGCCCGAAAGAACTAATTGAAGTAGATTTTCGAATATGAAAGTTTAATTTACACTACTCACTTTATAATGGTTCTAAGTTCTGATTGATTTTAAATTAAATCAAATTGGGCTAGCTCTATTTGATTTTAATTCCAAGAAGGAGGAAAACAATAATTCCTCTTTTCAAATTAGATTGGAATATAGAATAAAATCAAATAGTAAAAAGCTAATAAAAAGAAATAGAATTATGCACAATATAGCTTAAGAATAAACACAAACTTATCTCAGAGTAGAGCTTCAAATTCACTTAATTTTTGATGAATAACTCTAAAATTCGTATGCTATTTATAGCTGCAGAAATTCATCTTCGACTGGTCCTAGGGTCACCACGACTAGTCGAAGAAGAAATGTATTTTTAAATTTTTGAGCGCGATCGGATAAAACCGTTACACGACCGGTCGTAGGCAGTCCATGACTAGTCGAAGGTAGTCCACGACCGGTTGAGACCCCTTTACGACTGGTCGTGCGACACTTGATTTAGTCGTTGGAGTTTGAGTCATAATTCCACGACTGGTCGAAGGTCGAGTCGAGACCATCCCACGACCGGTTGAGCAGACTCCAGGACTGGTCGTAGCCGAACAGAAAAAATATGATAATTTGCAACAAATCTAGGACTGGTCCTAAAATTTCTTGGATTGGTCGAACCAGTGCTTGGATTAGTCGAACAAGGTCCAGGACTAGTCTTAGAATAGACCAAAATCACTTGTAAAATATATATGAATTATGTATCCACAGTGACCTACTCTAAAGGTCAACCTAAGGTCAATCAAACCTTAATAAGTAAGGACATTGAACCTTCATTTGCTTAGACTTTGAACTTTATGAAGCTTGAGTTCTTCTTGATGTAGCTTGAACACTTCACAAGCTTTGAAGTCAATGTCAATTTGAGTTGCGCTTAGTTCCCTAACTATGCTTGAGTCTTGATCTTGAATATATGTGAACTTTGAGTCTTGAACTTGAATATATGTGAACTTTGAGTCTTGAACTTGAACTCTTCTTTAATATCGTCAATATTGTAGCTTGAACTAGCTTGAGGAGTTCATCTTCTTGTCTCGAAGTGTTGAAGTGGTGTCTCAAACATATTTAACAAGGTACAAACACAAGACACATATAGAGGTTTTGACACATAAAATTTGAGAACCAAAGAGGATTCAAACCATAGCACTTACAGAGAGTTTAGGTTTTTAGTGGCTATCGAGTTGACCCGGCTGAAACCGAGTCTAGACAAGGCAAGTTGGTTTTGGGCCTGGTCTAAGCCTAGCTAGACATTCTAGTAAAAGGTGAGGAGAGGAGAAAGAGAGAGAGAGAGAGAGTAAGGAAGGGGAAAGAAGGAGAGTTGTTCCTTGCATACTGAGTCTCGATCAAGTTGACTCAGTTGGTTCTAGCTGAGTTCAGCTAAGTCCGGATGAGTTTGTTTTGAATCACCAAGTTAAACTATTAAGTCAAGGTAAATCAAAACCCGTTTCCTTTATTTGTTACTGAGTTGATTCAGTGAGTTTTCACTAAGTGTATTGACCTCAGAAGCTAAGTACTAACTATTTTTCTTGATATTTTAATTAGGTCGTGGTCACATATTATCGAGTAGATTTGACTCTATCAGGTTGCATTCATGCTATCTAGCAGGACACACATCTAGGTTACGCGACCAAGGTGAGGAATCACCCTTTAAGCTTATCACTTAAATTTATCTATCTAGTCATAAATGATGCTTTGATTTCTCTCATTAAGTTACTTACATCACTATTGAATATGCTAAATTGTTGCACAATTATTTCCTATTTTAGATGATAGACATCTCTATTTAATTATAGTAAGCGTAAATGATTTGATGATAACATGTTATCTTTAGTTGTACATTTGTTAATTAATTATATGTTTACCACTTGTGATTAAGTGATGAAATGAATAGAATCTATCATGAACTTACCATCTTGCGGTCCATATTTGACTTACGCAGCTTGGATCGCACATTGCCTTATGTGGCTTGGATCACTTATTTGCCCCTCGTGGCTTTGCTGGAACATTAACGCCCATTTGTAACTTGTTGGTTATATTTATATATCTTGTTGACTTTCGAGTCATTACGCGGAGTTTGTTTTGATTTTCGGGTGGAGCCGCGTTCGCTTGTGGATTTTCTAGCCATCTTGTGGAGTTCATACGATTTTTGAATGATGCTAGAGTTCGCATGTTGATTCTCTCTTCATCTTGCGGTGTTCAATCGTATGGTGATTTCCAGGTGGAGCTAAAGTTCACTTGTCAATTTTTTAACCATCTTGTGATATTCACATATGATATGATTTACAGATGAAGTAAAGTTTTGTATGTTAGCTTTCTAGCTATCTTACGGTGTTCACGTACGATATAATTTCCGAGTGGTTTAGAGTTTGTATGTTGATTTTCTCTTCATCTTGCGATGTTCAGTCATACTGTCATTTCTGGGTGGAGCACGAGTTCTTTTATTGATTTCTAGCCATCATGTGGTGTTCACGTACAATATAATTTTCAGGTGAAGTAAATGTTTGTATGTTGATTCCCATTATGTGGAGTTCATTATGATTTTCGAGTGGAATGAGAGTTTGCTTATCAATTTTCTAGCCATCTTGCGGAGTTCATATGATTTTCATATAATGTTGGAATGCTCCTCTTGATTCTCTCTTCATCTTGCGGTGTTCAGTCGTGCCCATGATTTTTGGGTGGAGTGGGAGTTCTCTTATTGATTTTCTAGCCATCTTGCGGAGTTCACGTATGATATGATTTTTGGGTGAAGTAGAGGTTTAAATGTTGATTTTCTATTCATCTTCTGAAGTTCACTTATATTATGATTTTCGAGTAGAGTATTCACAACCCCAAGTGTAGGGTCGCGATGCAGTAATAATCTCCGTAAGATTGAGGTCGAATCCATAAGGACTGAACTTATTTGTCTTCTGAAAGTACTACAAGTAGAACTAGAAGAAGATGAAAACCTAAATCTAAAATATTTGAGAAAGTGATTTTGAATAAGGTAATTAAAACTTATAAATTTAAAGGTGATAAGTAGGGTGCTAAGGATCCACTTATAGCAATTAGGAAGCTACCTTACATGATTCAAGGATACAACTGGAATCAAAGTCCTATCCTATCCAATTGGTAAGAAGAGATTTGTCAGATCTTTGAACTTCTCATAGATCTAATCATCAATGGATGAGAGTTGTGAGGATGAAGTGATTCCATCACCTAACTATGCCTAGGAGACAAGGCAAACAACAGGATTTACCAATCCCATAACCAATCATAAGAGAATTGTGAAGGTTATGAAGGATTCCATCACCCTACCATGCTCAAGGGATGGTGAACAACAAGAATTCCTAATTTCACAATCTCAATTTAGGAAAAGAAGATATTTCAAGATATCATAGATCGATTGTAATTTGTCACAACAAACCATTAAAAACTAAAAATATTCCTTCATAATTAAATTAGAATCCAAGAGAATTCAACAAAACATGAATGAAAAAAAAGTAAACATCTCAATCACGCTACAAGCTTCACCACTTAGCCCTAGCTAAGAGGTTTAGCCAACTATAGACATGATTGAATTAAAAACTCTTAAACAAAACAAAAAGATCAACTAAGGAAGAAGAAGAAAAACTCTCGGACGATGGCTCCACCCTTTTGGTCCCCTCCTCAAACCCTAGAAGATGCCTAAGGATGCCATGGGGACTCCTATTTATAGTTGTGCATCACCTCCTTTCGCACCAACTTGGAAAAATCCAGAAACCGCCTCAAATTTACATAGTCCCCGCAAAACCTACATAACCCTCGACTAGTCAAGAGTCACCTTCGACTAGTCGAGGACCACCTTTGATGGGTCGAAGATCGCATGAATTAAAAAGATCATGTCGCTGGAGTTTGAGTCGAAGTTTCCTCAACTAGTGGAGCAAGAGCTTAGATGAGTCGAATCATAGCTTAGACCAGTCAAATCTTCGACCAGTCGAGCTAGAGCTTATACCAATCAAAGTATACACAAATTCACTTCAAAATTTTATTTTTCTTCATTCTTTACTTGGTTTCCTTGGATTTTAAGGTCTTGAAATCTTCAATCTTGGTCTCCTAAGATCCATGCCTTGCCTTGGTGATTCTTGAGCATTAAATCCATGCTTTTAACATTCTTTTTTATCCAAGCTCTCAGATTCATCATGCAACACAAACATGTATAAAATATAACATTAAGCAGCATCATGTTCATAAAACCAAGATATAAATGGGGGGAAATATGCAATATTTGACACTCAACACACCCCTTAACTAGCATTTTGCTAGTCTTAAGCAAAACATGCGAATGATATTTTGAAAACCACTATATAATTTCTATAAGTTCAAGTGGTTTTGAGGACAATCCATTCCATAGAAATCTAGGATACATTAGTATTCCACAATATTTCCTCCTGAAGTCTAGCACACGGGAAATCTCATACTCAAGTTCAAAGCATTAATCTTCCAATTAGAACAATTCTAAACATTGAGTTCCATGAGTGCATAGTGAAGTCTCGACTTATCACAATAAAAGGTTCAATTTTTCATTTTCATGATAACATTGATAATCAGAAGAGCATTTAGGACAATCAAAACCTAAACTAAAACTTATCTTATATTTCATCTTTTCATTCATTGTCATTTTCCAGCTTTTGATTTTTCCATTAATGTCTTTCACGCTATGTCAACCTTCTTAAAGATCTTTAATAGGTAGACGTTTTCGATGACAACTATTTTTTAGCTAGGTATTACTTTTTTCTTTCTTTTCAATACTTCTCATTGAATATGATGGACAAATTCCCCAGGTTGGTTCCTTCCATGCTTAATAATCACCAAGTTAACAATTCAATGTTGACTGAAGCTTTAATGTGAAAGCTAGATGTGACATATGAAATCATGACTCTATCAATGTTTAAAACTTCAAATCATGGATTAATAATTTGAACTTAACTGTGAGATCTAACAACTAATTGAATCCAAGAGTCATAAATCACCAACATTAAGTATCCTATACTTCTAAATCATGGATGAACTTCAAAATCACTCGAATTTATAAAATTTGTAAAAAAAAATTCATAAATTTTGTTCAAAGACTAAGAAAACACTGATTAGCTTGCCTAATCCACACCCCCAACTTAAAATCTACATTATCCTTAATGTTAAAGATATAATCATGCAATGCACATGAGACAACGAAAGTAAACGAGAAGTGATGGAAAGGTAGTACCTGAAGAAGGAATTTTGAGGCTTTTCCAATGATCTCAATGTGAAATATGGGTTAACACAAAAGACTCAAACTAATGATAAGAAAACTATCCTAAAACAACTGAAAGAAAACTATCTTAAATTTCATGAAAGCAATAAATTAATCATAAATTAGGAAAGTAAGGAAAAAACTACTCAGTTATGCCACAAGGTTCCTTGTTCGGCCAATATCTTGATAGATTTCTCAATAGGTTTCTCAACAAGATCATCCAAAAGCCCTTTTTACAATAGGCTTTGATGCCCTAGAGCATGAATTTCTAGAAAAATTTATAGACCTCAGCATAAAGTTTCCTTTTAATCTCCTGAGGTGTCCAAAGTATATATGATTCACCTACGACAGAGAAAGTTTCAGAGTTAGTACCCCAAGGTGAATTAGAGACTTCAAGTAGATAAAATTTAGAAAAAATTTCAGCAGTGAATGTAGTCTTAACACATTCCGAAGTTTTAGACTCCTATTCAATTTCAGCTCCTCCTCATGTAATGGTAAATATTTATGTAAGTGCTATGATTTCATATCCCTTTTGTTGTCAAATTTTGTGGTGCCAAAATCTATATCTATGTCTTGTACATCTTATGTTTTATGTTTGAAGACTAGTCATTGCAATCAAGACATATCAAGACATTGCATTTCAAGACAAGATCTTAAAAGAAGAAAGTTTTCAAGTCTTGATGAAGAAATTAACAATAGAAGTTTTCAAGGTTGTATGTTCAAGGGTTGATCAAGTTCAAGCTTACTAGAAGACTTTGTGAAGTCAAGATCAAGCTTATGAAGGCCTACTACAAGTGTTGAATATTCACAAGCTTCTCTTAAGGGTCATCTGAGTGTTAAGACTTTCAATGTCCATCTCACTTTTAAGGTTTTTTTGACCTTGGATTGACCTTAGGATGGGCTTTATTATAGGTCATTCCAGATACATAACTCATATATCTTTATATTCTTGTTTGGAGTGTTCTAAGACCAGTCCTAGGGACTTCAAGACTAGTCCTAGCTTTTCTACGACCAGTCTTAGGTTTTTCAGGACCAGTCTTAGGTAGTTGAAGATTTTCAGATCTTTCTAACTGTCCTACGACCAGTCCTGGACATCCTACGACCAGTCCTGTGAGTTCTATGACTCATCCTTCGACCGGTCGTAGACCTATGACTCAAACTCCAGCAACCATTTTTGGGGTCCTACGACCGGTCGTAGGTGTCTCACGACCAGTCGTAGGTGGCCCACGACCGGTCTTAGACCACCCTCGATCGGTCGTGGAACTGAAAATCAAATCCTGCGAAAATCTTTCAAAAATATTTGGAGCTACGACCAGTCCTAGGATCCTAAGACCAGTCGTAGACGGGATTTTTCAGTCTATAAATTGAGCACGAACTTCAGAGTTTTAGCACTTCAAATCAATTCTATTCAAGCATTCTTTAGGCTATTCTCTGAGATAAGTTTTTGTTTATTTTAAGCTACTTTATGCTTATTTAATATTCATTTTGCTAGCTTATTCTTATTTAATTTTGATCTACATTCCAATCTTATTAGAAAAGGGGAATTTCTGTTATTCCTTCTTCTGGATTCAAAATCAAATAAATCTAGCCCGTTTGATCTAAAATCAATTAGACTTAGAACCATTTTTAAAGTGAGTATTGGACTTTAAAAGTCGAATCAAACTACTACTCCGATTGGTTCTACCGGGCTTCATCAAAAGGTGATTCAGGTAT
The DNA here is from genome assembly GCA_037074715.1 of Magnolia kwangsiensis. Classification (NCBI taxonomy): domain Eukaryota; kingdom Viridiplantae; phylum Streptophyta; class Magnoliopsida; order Magnoliales; family Magnoliaceae; genus Magnolia; species Magnolia kwangsiensis. Next base: position 101,091,927 of record CM073574.1, on the reverse strand, counting down.
TTTACATGTTTTGTAATTTACTTTCTTTGGTTTTTGTTTGAGATTCGCCAGAAAAATCTCATTGTATTGGTTATCTGAGGAGAGCCAGAAAACTCAGATTGTGTGGTTTTTGGATTGTGTAAGCCCGAGATCAAAGACACAATTGTGAAGGTTTTAGGTGAACTTGTGAAACCTATTTTGATAGTGCATGCTAATATCCCCTGTGTGAGGATATTAGGAGTGGAGTAGCAATCTGTGTGGCTGTTGAATAACTGTTGGTGTACATACAGGCGAACCACTATATATCGTTGTGTTGTGGATGTGCTTTATTCTTTCATTCCTTTATTCATTCAGTTTTTTGATTTGTGTTTGTGGATGAATGTTGTAATCACTTCAAGCAAAGTGTGGATGAATGTTGTAATAACTTAGGATCTATTTTCCACAAGTTATTTTGATTTCATTTCTTATTATTCCTCTTTGATTTGTGATACAAGGACGTTCTAGAAATAAGGTTGTCCTACCTTAAACCTCTGGTTTTTGGTGTAAGGTTGTCCTTAGAACTGATAAAGTATCAATCTCCTTATTCTAGGCTGTTGCAATTGTTTTATATTAAGCATTGTGCTATAATTCTTTTATTATTCCGCTGTTATTAATTTTATTTGGCATTGCCCTATTCACCCCCTCTCTAGGGCATATAGCTAGGCCCTTTTAATTTAGGATCATGGGAAGGAGGGGCTTCAGAATAAGGGTTCTTTCGGTCCGTGACAACCACCAAGGTATTATCTTGCGAGGCATCCACCATCTCTTTTATTATCGAATCATTTTAGTCTGTAAAATGTGTCAAGCAATCGTCCAAAGAGTTAGAAAATTTAGCTGAGAGTTACTCATTTTCCACATTGAAGTTTGTGATAATCTGCCTAAGGATTCCATCATCTCTGGAAGTGGATGGAAGCATGATCTCTTGCTCTTCATCACGATGAGAATAAATCATCATCGGATGTATCTTATCTTGCCTTACATAGGTAGATTGAAAATCAACAGGTGAAGAATTGATGTGAAGACTCTGTTCATTGGTATTACTTAATAAAGGAATTGTATTATCCAGGGTTAACAACTTAGATGGTGGCCTTAACTGGAGGGTTTCAAATTCTAGAGTCATATCAAGCAACTCATCCATCTCCTGAATCATATCATCATTCAATTCAGGGGAGTTGTCTAAACATACCTCATAAAAGTTAGAAGGGTCAGTTAGAAGTAGTTCATCCTCCACATTTAAATCGGTCATGTCAGATGGGTGGAGTAGATCACTATGGTCAACAACGTCATGAACCTTTTGATCCTTGATATGGGCCAAACTTGAGATTAAATCTAGGGAGATTTAAGCTATACATTCATGGTTTTCATCCCAATACTCATCATCTTCCAATTCAGTGCAATACACACATGGAATGGGATTGCTGTCCTCATATTCTGTTCCTAGATTGGGTTGAGGTTCGAATAAACTAACCTCTTCCTTGTCATTGAAACTAAGTGTGTCATGTGAGTGAAATGTGTCAGTATCATTATATTTGAAAGACACCCACATCTCTTGATCATTCCTTTGGACCGTCCTCGAGATTGACTCTTTAGAAAATTGAACCATATGCTCGTTAACACAATCCAACTCTTCATTCTCAATTTCAATACTTACCATAATCAAGTCAGGATCACTTTCTTCACATTGTGTTTCTGAATTGGGTTGAGGCTAGGATAACCTATCCTCTTCCTCCTCCATAAGGTGCGACTGAATTATTCGAATTGAGGATTTGAGCAATTCACATGATTGTATGATATATTGATTGAATTGCTCTTGTGCATTTATGAGTGTCTGAAGTGAATTCTCTTGGATCATTTTTGGTTGGATTTCAAAGGTAGGAGATCCAAGAGAATAATCACTATAATCTCTTGTTGGTTCATCTCTCCAATGTTGATGTTTCCACTAATTATAGTCATACGGGTCATAGGTGGAAGAATTTAATGGTTGTTAGTACATATTATCACCCCTAAGATAATATCTCATTCTTTTCTTCTTGTCTGATGAGTGATAATAATTCTCACTCCCATAGTTACGATAACTCCAACACTCATGTACTATTTTCTTAATCTGTGGGATATAATTATTCTCTCGCATATGATCACGTAAGGATTTCTTAACTGATGGAGCACTGTATTCCGTTTGGTTCCGGATGATGTTTTTAGAATTTTTTTGGACATAATCATCATACATCCCTTCCCAATGTCTTTTAGCTACCTCAATATACTGACATTCACACTCTTGCATGGTGAAACCCTAACTCTGAATCTAATCCTAAAAAATAAAAGAAAAATCCTACAACAATATGGAAAGTAAGCAGAGGAGAAGTTAAAAGGAAGTTAACTAGATTGGAGGATATCTATATTAGGATATCTATATTAGGATCCTGCAAAAGAAAAAGGAAAGTGAATTAGTTTCTAAAAAAAAAAGCAACCTAGTTTCTAAAAAAAAAAATGTTCCTAAAAATAGAAAATAGAAAGTTTTTAAAAGAAGAAAAAGTGTGGGTCCCACATAATGTATTTGTTATATCCAACTGTCCATTGTATGGACGTCGGTAAGATATGGGTTTGATCATGGGTATGTATTATATTCCTATCATCCGTTTGTTCGGACATCAGCAAATTCCCTGGGCCCGATCATGAAGTATGTGTTTATCCAACTACCCACCTAGCAGTAAGCGGGGCCCATCTTAATGTATGTATTTTGTATCTTAGTCATCCATCTGCTGGACGGCCAGCAGTTTTTGCTACCTCTGTAGTTGACGTCAACAAGTTCTATAGCCCATCATTGATGCATTTGATGTATATCCTAGCAGTCCTTCATTTAGATAGGCATGGGGATGACCTAGGTTGTATGTATTGTAGCCACATCGCTCATCTGAGGAAATGGGCCCTGATGTTGGGTTTTACCCTCACTGTCTATAGGATTTTGTATGCCATCCGTGGACCACACCATGATGTAGGTGTGTTATCCACACCGTCCACCAGTTCCAAATCATTTTAAGGCCTGGGGCCTCAACGGCCAGGCCCAGATATGCAGTCAGCAGGATCATATGATGCGGCCCAGTATAAGGCCCACTTGATGTATATGAGGCCCATTAATGCAGCCCATTGATGCAACCCACTTATTGTGTATGAGGCCTATGTGTAGGGCCCACTTGTTATGTATATTAGGCCCATGTGTGGGGCCCACCTATTATGTATTTGAAGCTCATGGGTTATGGCCCACTGTCATGTATTCGAGGTTGATTCCAATTGTCAAGGTCGATTGTTGAGGCCGATTCCAATTGTCAATACAGAATCCGATTGTCGAGGCCGATTCTGATTATTGAGGCCAATTTCGATTGTCGAGGCCGATTTTGATTATCGAGGCTGATTATCGATACTATTCTAATTGTCTAGGACAATTGTTGATTTTAATTTTGATTTCTATTGTCGAGGCCAATTGTTTAGGCCCATTTCCAATTCTGATTATCGAGGCTGATTTTGATTGTCGATACCGATTCCGATTAACGAGCCCGATTTTGATTATCGAGGTCAATTGTTGAGGCCGATTCTGATTGTCGATATCGAATCTGATTATCGAGGCTGATTTCGATTGTTGAGGCCGATTCTGATTATCGACACTGATTCCGATTGTCGAGGCCGATTTTGATTTTGATTATCGAGGCCGATTTCGATTTCAATTTTGATTATCGAGGTCGATTAAGATTGTCGAGGCCAATTTTGATTTTGATTGTCGAGGCTGATTCTGATTCTGATTGTCAAGGCCGATTATCGAGGTAGATTTTAATTATCGAGGCCAATTCCGATTGATGATACCGATTCCGATTCCAATTGTCGAGGCCGATTCTGATTGTTAAGGCCGATCGTATAAGCCGATTGTGATATGTATTAAGCTCTTGAGTGACGCCCATTGTGTTGTATATTTGGCCCTTATGTGAGGCCATGGGTCCACTATATGTTAGGCTCTATGTGGGTCATTCCTTGGGGGCAATGTTGGTTAAATGTTTACATTGTCTAGGTCGATTGTCGATGCTGGTTATTGATACAGATTATGAGTATGTGACAGCATGACATCATAATACATGCCCATACGCATCATCTGCATGTTTGTTATGAGATGTGGTTGACCATTACATATGTCATTGGGCAGGTTGTTATGAGACTCCTTGATAGGCAGAGGTTGTCTCACATGAGTGCATAGTATGTACAGGATTGATGCATGACTAGATTGTATGGCTCATACATCTTGTATTGTATGTTGTGATTACTGTATGCCCTAGCTATATCAGGGTCACGGCCTCCACAGGCTTGTCGTGGATGGCCATATGGGACACCGAAAATCTATTACTAGCATCAGGGTGCCATAGATGTCCCTGGGTGAAAATCCCTAAACCTCCGTGGCCAGGAGACACCCCAACGTCTAGACCGAGTAGATACATGAGTGCTTGAGTGCCGAATACTACTAGGTCGTGTCTCCCACTTTGTCGTGGTTGGTTGGGAAGGGGTTGTGGCCTTACCCGCTCGAGGGTAGTGAGCATAGCTAGGCTGAGTTTAACTAGCTCATAATTAGGTCCACTATCAACATGCCGGGTAGATATTGGCTGACTATTAGCCAGGCAGATAGTGAGGTCTCTTCCACTTACATGGTTGCGTGTCTAGTGGGCTACGATTGCATGTAGAGTGTACTAGACCCCGGTGATGATCCCAGAGATGTACGGTACTGATATGTGGACTTATCAAGAAGGAGTTGTATACTCAGCATTTTACTCATTTATTCATTCATTCACTATTCACTCGGGCTGGTGGTGTGTAACCAATTATTGTGTACCTTCACGATGGCCAAGATTTCGGTTAGGGCACACGATTAACCTGAGATCAGGAGTCTACCACATTGAGTCTGTCTATCCAAATTTAGGTATGGGACTGGTTTGGATAGAAGTCCCTTGTGATGGACTCCATAGCCTGCGATACTACGTACTATCATCCCGACTTCACACTCTAGCTTGGTCATTCCATTCACACTGCATAATGCATTACATCCGTGGAACATGACATTTTGGGTTACTATGTTTCTGTATTTATATGGCCTAGATATGGCTGACAGTATTCATGAACTCATCAAGAATTGTATATTGCATTGTAATCTCGACATCTAATATTTAGCTCTTTATGTCTCCACATTGCATAATCAATCTGCATTGCATACTCTGATATTGTATGATTTATAGACTTGCCAGTATTTCTGACATTGTATGATTTATGGACCTTTATTGTATACTTGGCACTTACCTTGTGCACACACTTACACTACCCTCTAAGCTTTCTATAAGCTTATGCATGATAGATGCGTGCAGGTGGCGTTAGGTCGCAGCAGCGTCGAGCTTGGAGCGTGCAGCTGTCTTCTAGAGCTTTGATTTTTCTATATATGTATTTCCCTTTCAGCACTGTATTCAAATGTTTATATTAGTGGATATGTGATGATGATGTTGCCTTTGTGATTTGGGTAAACTTGTGGTTATACTTATTAAAAGTTAAATGTACATTAAAAAATCCTCCTTGTAGGATTCTAGGATCAGAATCTGGTATATGAGCGCTGAGAGCCGAGAATGGGGTACTACGGAGGCTTTCAGCATCGAATTTGGTGATCGGGAATATTGTGAGCCTAGTTTTTGAGTTTGGGGCATGACACATGTCATAAGGTTACAAGATTAATATTCTAACTATTTTCAAAGGATTTTGAACATTTATATTTTTTTAGAGTAGTCTCCAAATGTAACCATACTAGGACTGTCTTTATAGACTCTTTATGTTAAACATAATAGGACCCGGTTAGGTGGGAACTAGATGCGTTTGAATTATAATTTTAATTGCTTGTAAAATATACTCAGCAGATTGTTTACATAAAATAATACATAAATAAAAAACAAATATCAGGAAAAATTATGAATTCAATTGATTAGGGCTTTCAACTGAACTATCCAGGATGAAATGGGCCCAAACATCCGATCTTGCCAAAAGTTGGTTATATCATCTGTAACACTTCAAAAATCGACACCCGAGTACATAGACTTTGATCCTGAGTTTTCGAGTGTTAACTTACAAAAATTTACATGTTTTGATTCAAATTCACATTTATTTCACACATAAATAATCTGAGGTAGAGATAGCAAGATCTAATAATATAGGGCTAACACCTAGAAGTTACAGTTCCAAAAGTGGCGACCACCCATGTGAGAATTATACAAATCACAATAATTACTATAGGGATAGAAGAACAACTACCAATCGAGAAGAAGCTAGAGATCTATTGGGTACCCTAAGCGCATCACCGACTAGTCCTATTCCTAAGTTATCTGTATATGTCAACTAAGAGGTGTCAAATGCCAACATAATAAAGAAATACTCCAAGATTATTACTTAAGACATTTTAGGGAATTATAAGTTCAAAACAAATATATATTTATACATATAATACACTTAAGCATGTTACATTTAACACACAGATACTAAGCAGTTACACATGTTATCAACACAACCTGCGCAAGTAATGATGGCACAAAAAATAAACAATTTCTAATCTAGTTGGTAAATATATTAATATTATGATGAAATGATGCATGCGCCTCACAATTCAACACTCCCTCACGAGCGACTTTCATGCCTATTTCACAAATGCCAATACTCCCTTACCAGTGAATCTAATGCTAAATCATAACATATCCTAGGGTATGCATGATTAGCCAAAGTCATTATTAGTCTTAGTGTTAGACTAGTATCCTATCCCATATCATTCCATAGGCTTCCACGGTCCTCCTGATCGAATTTCGCCGACCTGCGATCTGTAACCGGTGTTTGCACGCGCCTAAGTTACATCCTGTCGATCTGAGTCAACAAGGCCCGAGACTTGTATCATTGCGACCACGCCATTGCTGTGGGCCCAATGCCGCGTCTCGCACGCAGATGTGATACCCGAGCCAGGAGATGTGGGTCCGCGTTCAGTTTGAGGAAAACACTGTGCATTGTAATTCCGAGAGTATCCATCTCATCAAATGTCTAGTACACATCCATCAATCCCATCACCCACACCCATCCCCAAGTACAACCACCCTCCCCAAAGTCAACTCTTTCCCTTATGTAAGTACTCCCATCACAAACCTTTTCACCCATCACCATCTTACATTGCCTCTCTCTTCTCATCTCTCTCTCATTTCAAACTTCATCTCCTAAGAAACCCACATCCAAGTTCCAAGCTCATGGATAGAGCTTATGTGGCTTATCTTCCTACCTCCCATCTCCACCATCCAAAGTTCATCTCAACCGTTAAAATCCACCCCTTAGAGTTCTAGATCGCATTGGTGGAAGAAGGAAGAGGAGATCAAAGGTGGGTGATTTTTGTGTGATTTTGATGATTAAAGGGCCCACATATGGTGGGATCCATCTTGATGTATGCATTGTTTAAAGAGGGACCCGTAGTGGCGGGGTCCCTCCGCTATTCATGTCTCTCTCTCTCTCTCTCTCTCTCTCTCTCTCTCTCTCTCTCTCTCTTCTATATTTTGCGGCCCACCTTGATGAATATATTTTATCCATGTCGTCCACCCACGTGGACCCCTCCTGGCATACGTCCCTCATCTAGACCGTCCATTCAGACCAGACGCTGGATGCTTGAGCCTTCCATATGCATTTTAATATATTATAATATATATTTATAATATAATATATTATGTTATGCTATAATATATTATATTATTTTAACATAAGGTTGAAAGGTATTATTGTGGGCCCCACGTGGGACCCACCTGATGTGGAACAGATTGGCGGGATGGTGGTGATCCTCCAGTCTCACATGTGTTGTGGGGCCCACATGATATATGTGTTTTATTAAGACGGTCCATCCAGCGACAGTTAGCTGCTAGACTGACGTCAGCAAGTTCTATGGGTCCCACATAATGTATGTGCTATATCCAATTGTCCATTATATGGACGTTAGTAAGATGTGGGTCTAATCATGGGTATGTATTATATCCTTACCATCCATCTCTTCAGACATCAGCAAATACCCTAGGCCCGATCATGAAGTATGTGTTTATCTAACAGCCCACTTGGCAGTAGGTGGGGGCCCATCTTAATGTATGTATTTTTGTATCTGGGCCATCCATCTGCTGGACAGCCAATAGTTTTTATTTTCACTGTAATTAACGTCAGCAAGTTCTGTAGCCCACCATTGATGCATGTGATGCATATCCTAGCCGTCCTTCATTTAGTTAGGCATGGGGCTCACTTAGGATGTATGTATTGTAGTCGCACCGTCCATCAGAGGATGTGGGCCCTGATGTATGGGTTTTACCCTCACTGTCTATAGGATTAACTACGCCATTCGTGGACCACACCATGATGTAGATGTTATATCCACACCGTCTACCAATTCCAGATCATTTTAAAGCCTAGGCCTCAATGGCCGGCCCAAATATGCAGTCAGCAGGATCATATGATACGGCCCAGTATGAGGCTCAATGTGACCTATATGAGGCCCACTTGATGTATATGAGGCCCATAAGTGTGGCCCATTGATGCAGCTCACTTGATGTGTATGAGGTCCATGTTAGGGCCCATCTGTTATATATATTGGGCCCATGTGTGGGGCTCACCTATTATATATTTGAAGCCTATGGGTTATGGCCTATTGTGATGTATTCTAGGCCGATTTCTATTGTTGAGGCCGATTCTGATTCTGAATGTCAATGCCGATTCCAATTGTCGATTCCAATTATCGATGTCGATTCTGACTATCTAGATCGATTATTGAGGCCGATTCTGATTTTGATTGTTGAGGTAGATTTTGATTCCAATTGTCAAGGTTGATTATCGAGGCTGATTCCAATTTTCTAGGTCGATTATCGAGGGCGATTCTGATTGTCGATACTGATTCCAATTATCGAGGCTGATTCTGATTGTAGAGTCCTATTCCTATTATCGTTACTGAATTAATTATCGAGGCCGATCTGATTGTTGAGGCTAATTTCGATTATTGATACCGATTTCGATTATCGAAGCCGATTCTGATTATCGAGGTCGATTCCGATTGTCGAGGCCGATTCCGATTCCGATTGTCGAGGCTGATTCTGATTCTGATTGTCGAGGCCAATTATCGAGGCAGATTCCGATTGTTGACACCATTCTGATTGTCAAGGTCGATTATCGAGGCAGTTTCTGATTATCACAGCCGATTCCGATTTTGATTATCGAGGCTGATTCTGATTATCGAGGCCGATTCAGATTGTCGATATCGATTCTAATTATCGAGGTCGATTTTAATTGTCGAGGCCGATTCTGATTGTTGAGGCTGATTCTGATTATCGAGGCCAATTGTTGAGGCCGATTCCGATTGTAAGGCCGATTGTGGAATCAATTATTGAGGCTGATTTCGATTGTCGAGGCCGATTGTCGAGGCCCAATGTGAATATGAGGCCCGTCTTTGAGTCCCATTGTAATGTGTATTCAGCCCATGTTTGAGGCCCAATGTGATGTAAATGTGGCCCATATTTGAGGCCTGTTGTAATGTGTATTCAGCCCGTGTTTAAGGCCCAATGTGATATATATGAGGCCTATGTGTGAGTCTCATTGTGATGCATTTGAGGTCCAAGTGATGGAGCCCATTGTGATGTATTTTAAGCCCATGTGAAAGGCCCATCATGATATGTATTAAGCTCTTGAGTGAGGCCCATTGTGTTATATATTTGACCCTTGTGTGAGGCCATGGGTCCACTATATATTAGGCTCTATGTGGGTCATTCCTTGGGAACAATGTTGGTTAAATGTCTAAATTATTGAGGTCGATTGTCGATGCCGGTTATTGATACCAATTATGAGTATGTGACAGCATGACATCATGATACATGCTCATACGCATCATCAGCATGTTTGTAATGAGATGTGGTTGACCATTGCATATGCCATTGGGCAGGTTGTTATGAGACTCCACGATTGGTGGAGGTTATCTCACATCAGCACACAGTATGCGCAGGATTGATGCATGACTGGATTGTATGACTCATGCATCTTACATTGTGTGTTGTGATTATTGTACGCCGTACCGACATCAAGGTCGTAGCCTCTACAAGTATATCGTGGATGGCTAGATGAGACACTAAAAATCTATCATTAGCATATGGTGGGACCCATCTTGATGATTAGAGGGCCCACATATGGTGGGACCCATCTTGATGTATGCATTGTTTAAAGAGGGACCCATAGTGGCAGGGTCCCTTCGCTACTCACGAATCTCTCTCTCTCTATCTATTTCTCTCTTCCATATTTTGTGGGCCACCTTGATGAATATATTTTATTCATGCCGTCCACCCACGTGGATGCCATCTGGCATACATCCTTCATCTAGACCGTCCTTCAGACCAGACGATGGACACTTGAGCCTCACGTATGCATTTTAATATATTATAATATATATATTTATAATATAATATATTATGCTATGCTATAATATATTTTATTATTTTAACATAAGGCTGAAAGGTATTATGGTGGGCCCCACGTGGGATAAACCTGATGTGAAATGAATTAGCTGGACGGTGGTGATCGAGACCGTCCAGTCTCACACGTGGTGTGGGGTCCACATGATATATGTGTTTTATCAAGACTATCCATCCAGCAACAGTTAGCTGCTGGACAGACGTCAGCAAGTTTTGTGGGTCCCACATAATGTATGTGCTATATCCAATTGTCCATTGTATGGATGTCAGTAAGATGTGGGTCTGATCATGGGTATGTATTATATCCCTACTGTCTATCTATTTGGACATCAACAGATACCCTGCGCCCGATCATGAAGTATGTGTTTATCTAACAGCCCACACGGCAGTAGGTGGGGCCCATCTTAATGTATGTATTTTTGTATCTGGGCCATCCATCTACTGGATAGCTAGCAATTTTTGTTTCCACTGTAATTAACATCAGCAAGTTATGTAGCCCACCATTGATGCATGTGATGTATATCCTAGCTGTCCTTCATTCAGTTAGGAATGGGGCCCACCTAGGATGTATGTATTGTAGCCGCACTGTCCATCATAGGACATGGGCCTTGATGTATTGGTTTTATCCTCACTGTCTATAAGATTGTCTACCCCATCCGTGGACCCCGCCATGATGTAGGTGTTGTATCCACACCGTCCACCAGTTCTAGATCATTTAAGGCCTGGGCCTCAATGGCCAGACCCAGATATGTAGTCAGCAGGGTCATATGATGTGGCCCAGTATGAGGCCCAATGTGACCTATATGAGGCCCACTTGATGTATATGAGGCCCATGAGTGCGGCCCATTGATGCAGCCCAATTGATGTGTATGAGGCTCATGTGCAGGCCCACCTATTATGTATATTAGGCCCATGTGTAGGGCCCACCTATTGTGTATTTGAAGCCCATGGTTTATGGACCATTGTGATGTATTCGAGGTTAATTTCGATTATCGAGGCTGATTGTTGAAGTCGATTCCGATTATCGAGGCTGATTGTTGAGGCTGATTCCAATTATCGAGGTAGATTCTGATTGTGGAGGCCGATTGTTGAGGCCAATTCTGATTCTGAATGTCAAGGACGATTCTGATTATTGAGGCAAATAATCGATGCTAATTTTGATTGTTAGGGCCGATTGTTGATTCCGATTGTCGATGCCAATTGTTAAGGCTGATTTCGATTGTCGAGGTCGATTCTGATTATTGTGACCAATTATCGAGGCTGATTTTGATTGTCGATACTGATTTCAATTATCGACACTGATTCCGTTTGTCGATACCGAATTAATCGTCGATGCCGATTTCAATTATCGGGGTCAATTTCAATTGTCGAGGCCGATTATTGAGGCCGATTCTAATTGTCGATACTGATTCTGATTGTCGAAGCAGATTCTGATTGTTGAGGTCGATTTTGATTCCGATTGTCGAGGCTGATTATTGAGGCTGATTCTGATTGTCAAGGCCGATTATTGAGGCTGATTGCTATTGTTGAGGTCGATTTTGATTTCGATTGTCGAGGCCAATTCTGATTATCGAGGCCGATTTTAATTGTTGATACCGATTTTTGATTGTCGAGGCTGATTTTGATTGTCGATACTGATTTTTGATTATCAAGGTCGATTCTGATTGTCAAGGTTTATTTTGATTCTGATTGTTGAGGTTGATTCCAATTGTTGAGGCTAATTGTCGAAGTCAATTATCGAGGCTGATTCCGATTGTCGAGGCCGGATATCGAGGCCAATTGTAGAGGCCCAATGTGATGTATATGTAACTCGTATTTGAGGCCCATTGTGATGTGCATTCGACCCGTGTTTGAGGCCCAATATGATGTATATGTGGCCCGTATTTAAGGCCCATTGTGATGTGTATTCAGCTCGTATTTAAGGCCCAATGTGATGTATATGAGGCCTATGTGATGATGCCCATTGTGATGCATTTGAGGGCCGGCGATGGAGCCCATTGTGATGTATGTTAAGCCCATGTGAAAGGCCCATCGTGATGTGTATTAAGCTCTTGAGTGGGGCCCATGGTGTTGTATATTTGGCCCTTGTATGAAGCCATGAGTCCACTATGTTAAGCTCTTGTGGGCCATTCCTTGAGGGCAATGTTAGTTAAATGTCCACATTGCCGAGTTTAATTGTCGATGTCAATGATTGATACCGATTGTGAGTATGTGACAGCATGACATCATGATATATGCCCATACGAATCACCTGCATGTTTGTTATGAGATGTGGTTGACCATTGCATATGTCATTGGGTAGGTTGTTATGAGACTTCCTAATAGACGGAGGTTATCTCACATGAGCGCACGATATGCGTAGGATTAGTGCATGACCGGATTGTATGATTTATACATCTTGTATTATGTGTTGTGATTACTGTTCGCCCTAGCGACATCAGGACCGTAGCCTCCATAGGCATATCATGGATGGCCAGATGGGACACCGAAATCTGTTATTAGCATCGGGCTGCCATAAATGGCCCTGAGTGAAAATCCCTAAACCTCTGAGGCCAGGGGACGCCCCATCATCGAGACCAAGTGGATATATGAGCTCTGAGGGCCGTATATCAGTAGACCACGTCTCCTACTATGTCGTGGTTGGTTGGGAGGGGGTGTGGCCTTACCCGCCCGAGGATATGGGGCATAGCAAGGTTGAGTTTGACTAGCTCGTCAATGGGTCCACTACCGGATAGGTTGATAGTGAGGTCTTTTCCACTTGCATGGTCATGCATCAATGGAAAGAGATTGCATGTAGAGTGTACTAAACTCTGGTGATGATCCCTAAGATGTACAATACTAATTTGTAGAGAAAGAGTTGCATACTCATTCATTCATTCACTATCTACTCGGGCTGGTGGTACACAACTATTTGTTATGTGTACCTTCACAATGGCCAAGATTTCGGTTAGGGCAGGTGACTAACCTAAGATCTGGAGTTTACCATATTGAGTCTGACTATCCCAATTAGGTATGGGACTAGTTTGGATAGAAGTCCATTGTGGTGGACCCCATAGCCTGTGATACTACGTACTATCATCCCGACCTCTCACTCCAGCATGGTCATTCCATTTGCACCATATATTGCATTGCATCCTCGTCATCTAATATTTGGCTCTTTGTGACTACTCATTTGCATAGTTGATTTGTATTGCGTACTCTGATATTGTATGACTCATGGACTTATCAATTTTTCTGTTTACTCTGATATTGTATGACTCATGGACTTGTCAATATTTCTGTTTACTCTGATATCGTATGATTCATGATCTCACCAATATTTCTGAAATTGTATGATTATGACGTTGTATTTGTGTGCTTGACACTTATCTTGCGTACACACTTTCACCACCCTCTAAGCTTTCTATAAGCTTATGTACGTTAGATGAGTACAGGTGGCGTTGGTCGCAACAGTGTTGAGCTTAGAGCATGTAGCTGTCTTCTGGAGCTTTGATTTTATTGGACATATATAATTCCCTTTCAGTATTGTATTCAAAGTTTATATTAGTGGATATGTGATATGATGTTGCTTTTGTGATTTGGGTAAACTTGTGTTATGCATCTTATGAGATAAGTATACATTGAAAAATCCTCCTTGTAGGATCCCAGGATCGAAATCTTACGTATGCACGCTGGGAGACGAGAATGGGGTTGTAACATCCCGAAAAATTGGGGGTCGGGTAGAAACCCAACTCCCAAGTTTCAAAACGTTACTTATGCAACATAGATAATGATGAATGCATGTTGTCTGTAAAATGGCATAAAACAAGATTGGGACTAAGCTAAGACAGCATATTATACTCCAGAGACAGTTAAATTAGCAAGCGGAAGACTGTGATAAATATATAAAATATATAAATGATTGTAAGTCTCCAGAGTGTGAACATGTTACCAGGTTAACTAATTACATGTATACTCCAAAATAGAAAGAAAAGAATATACATGGGTGTGTAAATAAAAGGCAAGATACCAAGTGTACTGGCATCTAATCAGTAGCCCTGTAAACCCCATTAATCAGAACCTGCATATATGAGGGATCCTCCTCATCATCATCAGGTCTGGCTCTGCTTCGCAAGCATCGCCATCATATGAAACTGAAATAGGAACTGGTTGGTGTGTACAACACCGTCCCGTAACGTGGGAGTGAGTAGCTAACTTAGTAGAATCATAGAGAAAGGATTAACATGTTATCAAATCAATCACGCGATAATAGTAAAGTAAACAATCAGACACTCCTACATACTGTGATTAATGCAAGCATGAAATGACATGATGGATGCCCTCACCGACATACTCATGCGACACCATCTTACGTCCGCGGCATGTTTTCTTCCCTCAGTGCTCCACATCTTCCAGGCACATGCAGTACGATATGAATATGATTACCGAGTTGTTATTAGTCCTTTTCATACAACAGGATTGAAAAACTAGGGTACCTCCCTTATATCAATACCCAAACAATGATCCATTTTAGGGTCGTCAGTCCTAGCATATCTCATAAGAAGTAAGGTTTTAAGTCGCTGCAAGGGCTACAAGGGCTGTTGCACGCACTCGTTGCACCACTCCCCCATCACCTTATCAATACAGGCCTAGTTTATATCCTTAAGACTGCATCAGGACTCGTCGCCCCCCATGCGGTGTCAGGATAAGCTCAAGGTCACTACAAAGGGGTGCTAGGGCTGTTGCTCGCACTCTTTGCTCCACTCCCCCATCACCTTATCAATGTAGGCCGACAGTAAGAATATAGTGTCCCATACCACCATAATCTGCTCAGAGTAGGGTGCTCATTGGTCACTGCGGGGAGGTTTGTGGCCCCAGCGTAGGTCGACAGCTCGACCACGGTGCCCTGCTCATGGGTCTTAGGGGATCGAGGTACCAAGGTTAGAGGGGCTTTTCAATAGTAAGTTTGGTACCTTAGGTTCAAACAGTTATGATGAATACAAGGTGAACATACAATGGTCAGTCGGGTTACTTAATGAGTCCGACTAGCACGAGCGCACGTTGAATCGACCGACATGAAGTGCACAAGCACTTCGTGTGGCCTAAACACTGCCGACGACTCTAGTATGACTCGGGTTCATCATACACATCCTTCGTGGCGTATAGAATTCAACCACGAATTCTAAACTGTTACCGACTGCCTGGACTAGAGTATAGCCCCAAACACATGTAATCTACATCAATAATCATATGAGAAAGACAGAATTGAAATACAAGAAATTCTAGCATGTTATCAGCATATTATAACATACATCATAAGCAGTTAACCATACACGCGTATTTCAGACCTAAGGTAGGCAATTCAAATACAACAAGCATGGAGGAAATCATGTACATCATCATAGTAGTTGAGAATCCAGTCTCAACGCTAATCTGCAACACCATTTACTCAATACTTACTAATACATACATTTATACAAACACTTAGACTATTCAACTCCCACGTACTTGACGTATGTTGATTCCAACATATAATATGACCGATCCTTATATCAAGGAGTTGTCTAATACACAACAATCATGTTCTTACATTCAAAACATATGGCAGGCATAAATCATATTGATTTAGGCATTTCAACAAACACTTAGTCTACATACATTAGTCTACATAGCCTATGTCGGCCAATATGTGCATTAGGGCAAATCTCTTCGCCAAACAGATCGTACACGCATATCTTACATAATAACATGACAAATAAAAATGGCAACCATTTTAGTAAAATAGGGACGTATACAGTATTTCCTACAAATACCTAAAATACCCTAAATCTCATATTCTTCGTACGTATTCGAATTGAAAAACAGACAGCATGTTCTACATGTCAAACAGCATCCTGATCAGCAATCTACCATTAAACGACATTAAAAGCTTTGAAAATAGGTAATCTAAGCGTCTAAAATCCGCACCTTAAACCAGAAATGTGTATTCGTTAGGATTCAGACGATGTGTCTTCGCCAACGGCAGATACGCTACCTATAACAAGAAACAGGTTAGTTAGAACTCTTCTATAGCTAGTCTAAGCTTCAAATCAGGTTAGGGTTAGGGTTTTGTTACCTAGAACGAAACCAGAATCGTCGGAAGAACGATGCAGGTGGGTGGCTTTAGCACGTGGAGCAGCAGGGAAGAATCCCTGAAAGAATCACCAGCTTCTCCCTCACTTTCTCTCTCCTTTCTCACCTCTCTCCTAGGGTTTTCTCCAAATTCGTATGGGTTAGAAGGCTAAGGGTTTAAAGCCCTTTTATAAGCCCAAACATAACTAAAACAGACTCCAAGTCAAGGTATACTTGGGTTATAGCCAAATCGGGTCTTTTTCGATCCAAAAGAACATTTCTGGAGGGCCCCTGACTGAATGCGGTCGGACTTAAGCTCATGGATAGTGGATCCTAATCACATTAAGTTTTCAGTCCGACAGTATTCCTAGATCACACGTGGCAGACCAGTTTCAGTTCAGCGGTCATCGAGACTCGATCAGAGATTCTAAGTACACTGACCTGAGTGGGAAATGTTTCCTGATCCGAGGGTGTATTTGGGTCAGATTCCAACGGTCTGAATGCTTATACTTAAACCACAAGCGAAACGTGCTAGATTTATTTAAATCACATTTAATTTAAAAAGAATTTCACTCTTTCTCACACTCCTTGCTCCAAGCCCAATAAGATAGCCTCAGAACATCAGTTGGGCTTGATTTTTGAAACGATTGTCAAGTCCAACAAGACGGTTATAATGGTCTAAATGGTAGATATCGGACTTTCGACGTGCGGTCTAGATCCAATACAAAGTTTCAAAGGGTTCCTGAGAATAAACAGGTTTAGAGTTTGATCATGGATTTCAGGGTAAGGTAGCGTCCATGATTCTATAG
Source organism: Magnolia kwangsiensis (assembly GCA_037074715.1). Taxonomy (NCBI): domain Eukaryota; kingdom Viridiplantae; phylum Streptophyta; class Magnoliopsida; order Magnoliales; family Magnoliaceae; genus Magnolia; species Magnolia kwangsiensis. The sequence goes on along the minus strand of CM073574.1, from coordinate 101,074,487 downwards.
GTTTTGGGTCTTACAGATCGTATTTAAAGTGGTTGGTGCTAATTTTGCAGGAGATCTAGTGTAGCACTGGCTAATTCACATTAAATTTCTAAAGAATTAGGTTCTAAATGATTTCTCTGGCTTTGGAATCAAATTTTGAAAAGCTACCAAGGTGGTATGGTGGACCCATTGCCTAAGGACGTCTAATTCTAGGTTGGTAAAAATTCGGGGTGTTACACTCTACCCCCCTTAAAACATGATTTCGTCCCCGAAATTTGCTAAGGGTAAGGAGTCCCTAGAGAGGGTTTCGTATTGACATCCTAAGGAAAGTTTAAATCCTACTTAATGACCTACCCTTACGTATAACCTAAATCAACTTCTTCGATCCTGGGCCAATGTGGAAGAGGCCAACCACGCTTCCGCTACGCTACTCTGATCCAACGGTTGTACTAGATAATCCTAAGTAGATTGGGCTCAATACGTTTTACCCCCCTTAAAACTTAGTTCTACTTAAGGTTCATGAATCTATTTCTCCATCCGTATATCGGAACGAGGTGTAACTTAGGGCCTATCCTTGACATGAAATGGGAAATAACCTCTCGCTTCATTGGTCTATCACATTGGTACCTATGGTTATAGAAAGAAGCCTAATCTCTATTGTGATTGAGTTCAGGGGTAGGTGTGAGCTTGCGGCAAGATGTCTAATCTCTATTCGCTATATGTCCTCAACATTTCCCAAAGGCATAGCAATAACTTTTGGTTGTAGATGTTCGGGCCAACACGGAAGAAAGGTTGTGTAGTAGGTCTGAGCCAGATACATAGACTTTCTGCCTAGGACAGAAAATTTACTGTATCAGTTCTTAATCCTAGACGATGCCGATCTTCTGCTTGATCAGAGCATTGGATTTATTGACAACTACCAGGATTGAGAAGTCAATCAAACCCTGAATACTTCGCTTATATATATAGTTCCTTTACTCCGCATTCCCAAATGCAATAAGCCCTTGGGGAAGACAATTCTAAGGAAAATTCTAAGGGGCGTGTTGGTTTATTCTAAGTTCAATCTTAGGGATGTATAAGATTTTCCCTGAGGATGAATGGTTCTAAGTGAAAACAACTTTCCTAAGGGTTATAACAGAAGTTTACAAGTATTAAGGGGATCTATCGAAGGAATGAGGTTCTACTCCAACCAAATCTAACCTACTATTCCTAGCATATACAGGCTTTACACTGCTTAATTCCACTAGTAGCCTAGTCTGTAACTCACTAGCTATAATCCAAAGTCTAGGCTTATACGCTAGATGGTTTCATACTATTTCTACTACAGGAAATCGTTCTATCACTCAGGGTCAAGATTGTCTAAATGGAATTGGATTTCCTATATTGTCAGATCTTTAAAAAATTAGGAGTACTAACTCTAAGCCCAAAACTCCAAGGGCATATGTTGCCAGTGGTCTCAAGTTGTGTTAAATGAGATTTCTTTCCTACTCCCACTTAAGAATTGGGAGTGACATGTTTAGTAGGTGGGTGGGTTGGGATTCAAATCAATTTCATGGGCTTTGAAAAATGGATCTTGTGTTGGAAAGTGTGAGATGGGATTTTTAAATCCCATGATGATGAATTCCTACGTGATGAACTCACATAGAGCCATAGGAAGTGGAAGAAAGGGATAAAAGGAATGGGGTTTGATGGGTTGTTGAGTTGTGAGGTAACGAGTCACAAAGAGGGGTTCATGAACTCAAGACAAGTGAAAAGAAGGAGGTGGGAGATGTATGCAACAATGGAGGCCAGTTGGAAGCATAAAATGATGAAGGAAATCTATTTCCTAGGAAGGAGAGAATGGTATTTGAGGTTTGCATGATTTTGAGACCAAAAAGAGAGTGTAAAGGGTCTGATGAAAGGGGAAGAAGAGGAGGAGCACCCTTTCTCTTTTCCATGAGAGAGAGGACGGTGGAATGGGAGAAAAGAAGCAAAAATAACCTCTCTAAAGGCCATGGAAGATGAAGGAAAGGAGGAGAAAGGGCTGACCTAATGGGCTGCCACGAATCTAGGTCTTATAGGGGAGTGAAACAGGCCCCAACAGGCTGGGATTGCAAAGGAAGAAGGAAGAAACGTGAGGGGTTAGAAGCTTACACGATTTGAGCTTCAAATGGAGGTTGTAAGAGCTCAAATGTGAGAGAATGGAGAGAGAGGGGAATGTGTAAAACTGCAGATGATGGAGGGGCGTCGGTTGTGGTAGAAAACGGCAATAGGAGTGATTGAAAATGAGATTTGAGAGGAAAAATAATAAAAATGTGAGAAAGGGAGAGCTTGGAGGTGCGTTTTGTGAAGGAGATAGGGGTTTAGGGTGTTTTTAATGGACGGCCCACACCTAGGGGGGTTACCCTAACCCCCAAACACCTCCGGCCCGAAGGCCAGACCGAATGGGGCCCATTGTATGGCGAGGCCTCGCCGACCGTTTGGTTTTTCGGCGATGCCTTGCCCTTTAGGTGAGGTCCCCCTGCCCTAAGGGTCCCAAATGTATGTGGTTCCCACCTTAGATCATTCTGGAAGTTGATCGTTTGGCCCCCCCTCCATTTGAGGCATGTTCGGGGCCAATTTACAAACCAAAATGAGTTTATGCATCATATAACATATGATTTTGGGGTAAGAGACGCTAATCTATCCAACTGACCTATTTATTCCACGAGATTTCATAATTGGAATGGTCAAAAGTCCAATCTACACATATATTTACTATTCATAAGAAATTTTTATTTAAGTATAATTCTCCATTATTTTTACATTAGGATTTATGTGTAGTATGAAAGGACTTAGAAAACGTTGAAGAATGGGGTGGTGGAAGGAGAGATTTTGAAGGAATTGGATAAAAAGGGGTTTTAGGCCTTGAGATTGAGTGTAAGGGTTGTGGTTGACCCACGACCCAAGAACATTCATTTTTAGGTTTGGAATTCTTCAAGGAATGACTCAAACCCGTCGACTGATGGCCTAGAGTCGACTTAGGTCGCTTCAAGCGACCAAAGATACGTTATGGCCTAAATTACCGTATAGTCTCACCCGTCGGTGAAACTTGATATTCCAATGTGGTTTCTAAGTTCCATCGTCCCCTTCCTAAGTCAGAGTGTGTCAGTGTGTGTTGTGTTACCATAACCCATGTCCATTTTAATCCAAATCATGCTCTAATACCATCTATAACATCCTGAAAAATTGGGGGTCGGGTAGAAACCCAACTCCCGAGTTCCAAAACGTTACTTATGCAACATAGATAATGATGAATGCATGTTGTCTGTAGAATGGCATAAAACAAGATTGGGACTAAGCCAAAACAGCATATCATACTCCAGAGACAGTTAAATTAGCAAGCGAAAGACTGTAATAAATATATAAAATATATAAATGATTGTAAGTCTCCAGAGTGTGAACATGTTACCAGGTTAACTAATTACATGTATACTCCAAAATAGAAAGAAAAGAATATACATGGGTGTGTAAATAAAAGGAAAGATACCAAGTGTACTGGCATCTAATCAGTAGCCCTGTAAACCCCGTTAATCAGAACCTGCATATATGAGGGATCCTCCTCATCATCATTAAGTCCGGCTCTGCTTCGCAAGCATCGCCATCATATGAAACTAAAATAGAAACTGGTTGGTGTGTACAACACCGTCCCGTAACTTGGGAGTGAGTAGCTAACTCAGTGGAATCATAGAGCAAGGATTAACATGTTATCAAATCAATCACGCTATAATAGTAAAGTAAACAATCAGACACTCCTAGATACTGTGATTAATGCAAGCATGAAATGACATGATGGATGCCCTTACCGACATACTCATGCGACACCATCTTACGTCCGCGGCATGCTTTCTTCTCTCAGTGCTCCACATCTTCCAGGCACATGCAGTGCGATATGAATATGATTACCGAGTTTTATTAGTCCTTTTCATACAACAGGATTGGAAAACTAAGGTACCTCCCTTATATCAATACCCAAATAATGATCCATTCTAGGGTCGTCAGTCCTAGCATATCTCATACGAAGTACGGTTCTAGGTCACTGTAAGGGATGTTGCAGGCACTCGTTGCACCGCTCCCCCATCACCTTATCAATACAGGCCTAGTTTATTTCCTTAAGACTGCATCAGGACTCGTCGCCCTCATGCGGTGTCAGGATAAGCTCAAGGTCACTACAAAGGGGTGTCAGGGCTGTTGCTCGCACTCGTTGCTTCACTCCCCCATCACCTTGTCAATGTAGGCCGACAGCAAGAATATAGTGTCCCATACCACCATAATCTGCTCAGAGTAGGGTGCTCATTGGTCACTGCGGGGAGGTTTGTGGCCCCAGCGTAGGCCGACAGCTCGACCACGGTGTCCCATACCACCATGCCCGGCTCATGAGTCTTAGGGGATCGAGGTACCAAGGTTAGAGGGGCTTTTCAATAGTAAGTTTGGTACCTTAGGTTCAAACAGTTATGACAAATACAAGGTGAACATACAATGGTCAGTCGGGTTACTTAATGAGTCCGACTAGCACGAGCGCACGTTGAATCGACCGACATGAAGTGCACAAGCACTTCGTGTGGCCTAAACACTGCCGACGACTCTAGTATGACTCGGGTTCATCATACACATCCTTCGTGGCGTATAGAATTCAACCACGAATTCTAAACTGTTACCGACTGCCTGGACTAGAGTATAGCCCCAAACACATGTAATCTACATCAATAATCATATGAGAAAGACAGAATTGAAATACAAGAAATTCTAGCATGTTATCAGCATATTATAACATACATCATAAGCAGTTAACCATACACGCGTATTTCAGACCTAAGGTAGGCAATTCAAATACAACAAGCATGGAGAAAATCATGTACATCATCATAGTAGTTGAGAATCCAGTCTCAACGCTAATCTGCAACACCATTTACTCAATACTTACTAATACATACATTTATACAAACACTTAGACTATTCAACTCCAACGTACTTGACGTATGTTGATTCCAACATATAATATGACCGATCCTTATATCAAGGAGTTGTCTAATACACAACAATCATGTTCTTACATTCAAAACATATGGCAGGCATAAATCATATTGATTTAGGCATTTCAACAAACACTTAGTCTACATACATTAGTCTACATAGCCTATGTCGGCCAATATGTGCATTAGGGAAAATCTCTTCGCCAAACAGATCGTACACGCATATCTTACATAATAACATGACAAATAAAAATGGCAACCATTTTAGTAAAATAGGGACGTATACAGTATTTCCTACAAATACCTAAAATACCCTAAATCTCATATTCTTCGTACGTATTCGAATTGAAAAACAGACAGCATGTTCTACATGTCAAACAGCATCCTGATCAGCAATCTACCATTAAACGACATTAAAAGCTTTGAAAATAGGTAATCTAAGCGTCTAAAATCCGCACCTTAAACCAGAAATGCGTATTCGTTAGGATTCAGACGATGTGTCTTCGCCAACGACAGATACGCTACCTATAACAAGAAACAGGTTAGTTAGAACTCTTCTATAGCTAGTCTAAGCTTCAAATCAGGTTAGGGTTAGGGTTTTGTTACCTAGAACGAAACCAGAATCGTCGGAAGAACGATGCAGGTGGGTGGCTTTAGCACGTGGAGCAGCAGGGAAGAATCCCTGAAAGAATCACCAGCTTCTCCCTCACTTTCTCTCTCCTTTCTCACCTCTCTCCTAGGGTTTTCTCCAAATTCGTATGGGTTAGAAGGCTAAGGGTTTAAAGCCCTTTATAAGCCCAAACATAACTAAAGACTCCAAGTCAAGGTATACTTGGGTTATAGCCAAATCGGGTCTTTTCCGATCCAAAAGAACATTTCTGGAGGGCCCCTGACTGAATGCGGTCGGACTTAAGCTCATGGATAGTGGATCCTAATCACATTAAGTTTTCAGTCCGACAGTATTCCTAGATCGCACGTGGTGGACCAGTTTCAGTTCAGCGGTCACCGAGACTCGATCAGAGTTCTAAGTACACTGACCTGAGTGGGAAATATTTCCTGATCCGAGGGTGTATTTGGGTCAGATTCCGACGGTCTGAATGCTTATACTTAACCTGCAAGCGAAACGTGCCAGATTTATTTAAATCATATTTAAGTTAAAAAGAATTTTACTCTTTCTCACACTCCTTGCTCTAGGCCCAATAAAATAGCCTCAGAACATCAGTTGGGCTTGATTTTTGAAACGATTGTCAAGTCCAACAAGGCAGTCATAATGGTCTAAGATGGTAGATATCAGACTTTCAACGTGCGGTCTAGATCCAATACAAAGTTTCAAAGGGTTCCTGAGAACAAACAGGTTTAGAGTTTGATCCTAGATTTCAGGGTAAGGTAGCGTCCATGATTCTATAGGTTTTGGGTCTTACAGATCGTATTTAAAGTGGTTGGTGCTAATTTTGTAAGAGATCTAGTGTAGCGCTGGCTAATTCACGTTAAATTTCTAAAGAATTAGGTTCTAAATGATTTCTCTGGCTTTGGAATCAAATTTTGAAAAGCTAACAAGGTGCTATGGTGGACCCATAGCCTAAGAACGTCTAATTCCAGGTTGGAAAAAATTCGGGGTGTTACAGGGGTACTACAGAGGCTATCCGTACAGGATTCGACTATCGAGAATTTTTTGAGCCCAGTTTTTGAGTTAGGAGCGTGACACCTATTTCATACAGCAAGTTGGGGAAGCTATGATACCGCCATTATATCAAGATTCATTATACAGATCACATTGCTCGTTGCGACATGTGACAGTTCCTCACTAGTGTCTCTTGATTCAAATTAAGGCATCAACAAGGTACTGGTTGTCACCCAATACCGAATATGAACCATCAATTTAGGGGTGTGGGCTTGTTAGTCAAAACTAAATCAATACAAAGGAAAGGGCTTGTCACCCAATTCCTTTCACGCCCGGTCATTCGACTGGTACTCTGACACAGAACCATTAGCGGGGTGATTTGATCGGGGCCATTCGAACAACATTTTATCACCTCTATCAGTGCTCAATGGTCATTATAGGGAGGCTCGTCACCCCAGCATAGGCCAACAACTCGAACATAGTGTCTCATACCACCATGCTCGGCTCTTTGGGGATCATAACGCACTAATGGTTATGAGTAGACTAAATCAATTGTAATGGTAGTATCCTGGATTCTATTGAATGTTATACAATCACCAAGAACAAGGATGATCGAGCTTACATTAGACTGATGCGATCGACTACGGAGGCCTCCGGGTAAATCGGCATTGGGTGCAAAGCATCCCGCGTGGCTCCAACTATTGTCAATCGTCTATGTTCAACTCCAGTCAGTCGTATAAGCATGGGATAGCCTCCCTGAAGCGGGATATCAGTATATTTAGATAATTTGCGAATCTTAATCCACTGCTACAATACAATTCAATCATCTTAGTATTTCTAAGTATTCAACATCTAAGAATATTATAATATTAAGAGTTTCATGTCATTTAAGTATTTCATCGAGCATGTTATCAATCAAATAACAAATAAATATATTTAATTACTCTAAAATTCCATGTAGAAGCTTGGAGGTAGATCTTCACCTTAGAGTCAAAATCCTTGACTCGAATGCGACCCTAGTGTCGGGAATTTGGAAAAAACACTCCAAACCTAAATTAAATTATAAGGCTATCATTAATGACATGGATTTAGTCCTAATTAAATATTAAACAATGAATCATAGCTTAACTAACTCAATTTGATTGATCCGTCAACTTGGTTTGATGAATCAGGACACACAATCGGCACAACCGAAACCGTAATAGAGTGGAGTCCAATTACGGTTTCCACAGGAGTACGGACCACTCCAATTGATAATTGTGACTTAAAATCCAAAAACACTCAACCCTAACATTAGGGTTTGTAAGAATTGACAGAAACGAAAGGGGTTTCTAACCCTAATGGCTCGAAATGTAGGAAATAAAGGAAAGAGATAGAAAAATAAGTAGAAAACCTCTTACCTAGCAAATGGTGAAAGATCTATCCCAAAATCATTGGATCTCATCCATGGAAATCGTGAAACTGAATGCGAATGTGAGATCTTACAAGATACGATGAGTACGATAATTGGACGACAAGATGTAGCACCAGGCTCAACTATTTCTCGCTTCCCTCTCTTCCTCTCTTTCTCTCTCTCTCATTGGCTTTGCAAAAAATCATATGGGGAGAGGGAGACTGCAAATGAGGTTCTTTTATTGAGCTAAAATTGATGAAAATGGCCCCAATGGCCTTTAATTTATTATATTAAAGCTAGAGGGGTTGTTTCCAATCAATGGGACCTATAAGGATGTGTACGGGTCAATCTAAGTCATGGGATAAGTGTCTTACTAGGCGATCTATGTTTAGACACAACCATCCGATGATCAAACATGCCAATCAACTGGAAAGGCCCTAACCAAAATACAGAGTGACTAAGCATTGATCGGGTCTGCAACTATACAGATCTATGTAGGACATTAATCTAAATTGTTGCCTTAAATTTGGTCATAATCTAATGGCCCAAAGGCCACAACTTTAGCAAAGGCTGGACACAGCCAACCAACTTAAGTTTTGAATTGATTTTAGCAATATTCACACATCTCATGCACTTACCTTGTGAGTCCAAGTTGAGCAATTCTGGACATTATCTCGGTTTAACATCTGCGATGGACATCAAGCCCGGTAAGACGATCGTTATTCTATAGTTTCGAGTCTAGTGGCCCACTGACTTGTGATCTGTATCTAATCCAGTGAATCTAGGCATTTTTGGGATGAATTTGGTAGCAAAATTTCTCATGCGCGATGATTGATTAGCTAAATTCATAGTGTAGCCTATTTACAATTAGTGGAAATGGTAATTCAACTCTAATCACCCTAATTAAGAACCCTAATTCAACTATACTAGAAACTACCCAAATTTGTAAAATATATTAAAAATATAAAATATTAATTTAATCATATGAAATGATTTCCAATATGATTAAAAGCAGTTCTTAAGAAGACACCGAGCATAAAAACTCTAAGATGAAAAAGATATGTGTAGCACATCGACAACATGTAGTTGCAGAAAGTTTTTCAATTTCAATAGGTCTATTGCTTGTAATATTTTTGATACTTTTTGTAGACAAATTATTTTTAAATTTTTTATATTAGTTTATCAATAATTCTAATTTATTCTTACCAAATTTCATCTCATTTTTATTCTAGAAAAAATCTAAAACTTCTGGGAGTACCAGCTGTCTAAAACCAAGAATTTTGGTACAATTTACAGGACTTCCTAAAATAAACCTCCTTTAATTTTTTATTTTGATTTTTTTCATGAAACTAGACTCATAATTTTTCAATTTGGATTTTAAATCACCTCAATTGGAGGTCTAGAAAAATAGATATGATTTTTTGAAGTCAGTACGCTGAAACTGTCAAAATCCGAACATGCAGAATATTGCTGAACAGAGTTACTCAATTTAACCGAGTCCAACTCGGTGCAACTGAGCCCTGTTGTCCAGATTTACTTGGTTGCTCAATGTTTACTTGATACAATCGAGAATTTTTGCACCAATTGCCACAGTTTGCTCAGTGCAACCGAGTTCCACTTGGTGCAATCGAACTTGTTATCCATATGTTTCAAAATTTTCAAAATTCACTCGGTGGGGCAGTTTTGGTGGATCCAAGGTCACTCCTTTTGGTCCCAAACATGTGTGAATACACACACGAACATGCACTCAAGTCCAAAAATTAAATGTACTACCCAAGGACATCCAATTCCCAGCTGGTAAAAATATGGGGTGTTACATCATCATTACTCTTCCTGTGGTAGGTAGTGATAATATGCAAGTGACCCTCCTGAATATAAAGCTAAGTGTTGTTGTCCTCCAAGTGTAGAGGTTCACAAGTAGTATCCTTTGAGCATAGAGTCGATCCCATGGGAGATGGATTAAGAGAAGGAAAAATCAAACGCAAAACTAAGTAATGGAAACAAACCTATAAAAAATTTAACTAAACGGATGCAATGATTTTGAGAGTATGACTTTGAAACAGAATTCAGTTAAATTAAAAACACCCAAGCTTTAAAGTTCCATACATAGATTAATAATTCATTAATCATGATGACTTTGATAACACAATTAGGATCTGAGCACTATGGTCGGCCTAATATAAAAACAAAACAGTTCAATTATATGAGTAAATGACATAAGAGATTAGAGAATCATGGATTAGCACCATTAAAATATACTCTCAAGCACGAGTTTTTGAAAGCATTCAATATCCATGAGATAATAAATCAAATATTATAACAAGTTAAGAATATCGCTCATCTAAGAAATCTTATTGATCTAAATCCACCATATGGATCTCACGTGATGGATCAAAAACCTAAACCTAGATAATTGGTAACATGCATACACCATTCATCTCATCATTTAAAATAGTCAATCATCACAACTAAAGGATCATTAAGCTCATGTACTTCCCTTCTAACTTGGGCTAGAGAGAACTAGAAAAACATAATCAAATTGAAAATTGAAAGCAAGTAGAAAGCATTCAACATCATTAGAACTTGAATTGAAACAAATTAAAATACTCAAAAAAATTTGAATCAAATATGAATTTTACATTATTCTTTTCCCAAAACTATATATATATATATATATATATATATATATATATATATATATATATATATATATATATATATATATAAAACTAATAAGGATCTAAAAAATTGTAATTTTTTTCTAAAACCATTAAACTTGAGAGCTCATTGTTCTATGGTCATGCCCCATTCTCTTTATAGGCTGCTGGAGGATCTCCTAAAGAATAGGATTGATTTTCGTTTACGTAACAATGGGCCTCCACATGCTTTGGTCGTACAAGAGTAAGTGTGGGTCACACCTTGATTTATATGTAATATCCATGCCATCCATCCAATACCCCAGATCATTTTAGCCGTTGGACCCAAAAATGAGGAGAATCCAAAACCCAATGGGCCAACCACAGTGGAAGATGTTTACTATTAAAACTTCCCCCATAGGATCACCTTGTATGCGGTTGCATATTTCACGCACCAACCACCTAACCGGTTACGTCATCAAGCATCCTACCTTTGGAAAGTCGCACAACATGTGCATGAGCCCCACATGATATAGTTCTCAAGATCTGATCCTTTTATGGGATTCCTAGCATTGTCTTTACCTAAATAGACTGTTGGCTTGTCCAAACAATGTCCATCAATCCCAGATTTTGATCAAAATTGTATATAATTTTCTTAATCTTGTAGCACGTCAGAAACTCTAAACTTCTTCAAACTTCATATTATACCTATTATCAGCATTCCCTTCGATATGGGCGGTTCTGATCAACCAAACTGGCCCCCACATGCTTAATATGAAATGGCCAAAACTGACTAGAAATCTAATCTTTTTTTTCCTTCACGTACTTATACAGATTTGGAAATTAGTCAAATATCGCCCGTACACATCCCCACAGCTTTGGTTCTTCGTACCTTTCACTAATCCGAACCCTCCATCATATTCAATACACTATTTAAGTCATATAAAGTTCATCTCATCACCTGGTTTTGTACGTAGCACGTCGTATGACTCCCCGATCTCTGATACCCACAATTAGACCATTCGGCTCATTTCTTTATGTGTCAGCTTTCTAATTGGATGATCTGAATCGTCAACTCTTCTTACAGTTATTCTTCCATTATCCATTGCTCAATCTACAACATAAAATCACTTAATTAGCACACGAAATATGAAAAATATACAATGGATGGATGTATTGATTTTGATCTTATTCTGATGATTTTCTAAGACTTATTATGCTAATATGATGTTAATTGGGAGTCTAAATATGGAATATTTATGACTCAACACACCCCAACTAGCTTTTTGCTAGTCTGAGAAAATAAGAGAAGAAAATTTTCAAAAACATAAAAATAAAAATAAATAAATAAATAAAAGTTTTAAAAAAAACTAAAAACTAATTCTAAAAATAAAATTAAAATGAAAACAAAAATTCTAACTACACCACTTTTGCAAGTAATTTCGATTATATTTAGCGTATGCAACAAGCATTTAAATCCCTAGGTTCCCTCTAGTGGATGAGTTATAGTCTCGTGAGGGTTTCCAGAAATGTTACCCATAAACATTGAGAACATGGAAAGTAGTTTAAAACTCAAAAATTTATACAATTATGCATCCATTTATCATATGAATTATAAAACAAAGCAATACTTGTCCTAAGTCTGAAGTCAGTTAGAATCTCAATTTCTTAATTCATTACATCTTTGAGTTCAGGAACCTAATCAAAATTTAGAATATTTATGATCCAATATACTTAGGTGGTTGGTGACACTAGTCTAACTAACTTAAGAAAACTCCATTCAATCATCCTAAGAATATGAAATCTCTAGTTATCTCATTTCCTTCATGCCTTTTCTTCTTTTTTCATCATATTCTTTCTTTTATAGACCACCCTTACATGAAGATTCCTAGCGGGTTTTCTTCATATCCTAAGGTATTGTAATTGTAACGGCAACAATACTGGATACTTAGGTATCCTTACTCTAGATTACTGACACGATTGTTATGGTCATTACATTCATACTCTATAATAAAATTTCTTTTTCCATCACTTTTTTTTTCTTTTCAACATTCTCTCTTTTAAGCATATGTCAATTGTCCTAGTTCATTCAACATTGTTTGAATCAAAATTTGTTATTCTAGTTCACATATTATATTCATCACTTAGTTAGCTAAGATGTATTGTGAATTCAGTATATCAAATTACAACTCCTCTAAACTAGTAATTAGATAATTGAACTTAAGTATATAATTTTCAGTTATCAGAATTATGACTACTATCAACATAGACTAAGTATTAACTTTGTCTTTGAAACTCGCATAATATCATGTTTAAAAAAATTAAAAATTTTTCCATAAACATAAAATAAAAATAATAATAAATATATAAATAAAAGACTCAAAAGTAGACTCTACTATACCTAAAATATAAACTCACATGGATGACTATCCACACCCTCCAACCTATTATCTACATTGTCCCCAATGTAATGATGATACATGCGATGCAGAAAAATATAAGAAGAATAAAAATAAAGGAAATAATGGATTGTTGTAAGTGTTATGGTTTTATGCTCCTTTGGTTGTCAAATTTTGTGGTGCCAAAACCTCAATCTATGTCTTGTGTAGCTCATTGTTATAAATGTTCAAGACATTGCTTCAACACTCTAAGTATTTTACTTCAAGTCAAGAACAAAGAATGTAAGTACAAACTACTTCAAATGTAAGTACAAACTACTTCAAATACAAGTACAAACTGCTTCAAGAAATGCAAGTACAAGCTTCAACAGTAGAAGTGATTTTGTTCAAGACTTAAGCCAGTGTACAACATAAGATGAATGGTTATTCAAGCTTTAGAAGATCTCTTGGTTCAGTGTTACATTATGTTCAAAGTTCTCAAGCTTCACAATGATCAAAGGTCATCTATCAACTGAAGATATGAAGTTTCAAAGTTCATATCTCACTTTCAAGGTAAGATTGACCTTAGATTATCCTTAGGATAGGTCATTTTGGTACATATTTCAATTGAATCATTTTACATAGATTTGGACTGTTCTAAGACTAGTCTTGAATTTTGTTCAACTAGTCTTAGCATTACCTTGACCATTCCAAGAGATTCCAAGACCAGTCCTAAGTTTGTTACAATTTTTTAAACTTTTTTGTTCGTCGACGACCAGTCCTAGACTCTGTTCGACCGGTCGTGTGAACAGTGTTGACTCGTCCTACGACCAGTCTTAGTTCTACGACTCAAACTCCAGCAACCAAAATCTGGGTCCTACGACCAGTCGTAGACACCCTACGACCAATCGTGGAATGGTTTTATCCGATCGCGCTAAAATAATTTAAAAATCTGTTCTCCTACGACCAGTCGTAGTGTCCTTAAGACCAGTCGAAGGTGTGATTTCTGTAACTATAAATAGAGCACGAATTTCAGAGTTTGATATAAAAATTCAAGAAATATCAAGGGATCACTCTGAGATAAGTTTGTGTTCATTTTAAGCTACTTTGTGCATAATTTATATTTCCTTTTGTTAGCTTTATTTAATTTGATTTTGTTTCTACATTCCAATCTTAATTGAAAAGAGGAATTGTGATATTCATTCTTCTTGGAATCAAAATCAAATATAGCTAGCCCAACTGGTTTAATTTAAAATCAATTAGAAACTAGAACCATTTTAAAGTGAGTATTGGACTTTGAACTTTTACATTCGATCATCTACTCCGATTGGTTCTTCCGGGCTGCAACAAAAGGAGAAATTCAGGTATTTTACATTTATTGTAAATTCCTTTCATTTTGGTTTTGTTTGAGGTTAAGCCAAAAAAATCTCAATCAGTTGGTTATCTGAAGAGAGCCAATAAACTCAGAAGTGGGTTTTTGGATTGTATAAGCCCTTTTCTAAAAGACACAATTGTGAAGGTTTTGGGTGAACCTGTGAAAACCTATTTTAATAGTGAATGCTAATATCCTGTGTGTGAGGATATTAAGAGTGGAGTAGCAATCTGTGTGGCTATTTTTTAACAGTTGGTGAATACACAGGCGAACCACTATAATTCTTTGTGTTTTGTGGATGTGTGATTTATATTTCCTATTTTTCATCATTCAGAATTATGGGATGTATATGTGGATGTGAATGTTGTAATATTTACATTTCAAGCACAGTGGGAATGTTGTAATAATTTAGATTTAAATTTCTGTAATTTATTTCAGTTCCTTGTTATTTATTTATTCCTCTTCAGTTTGAATTTTTTATACAAAGACCTTTCTAGAAATAAGGTTGTCCAACCATAAACTCTGGTTTTCGGTGTAAGATTGTCCTTAGAATAACATTTGTATCAACCTCTCAAGACTTGAATTTTAAGGTTGCATTTTAATTCAGCATTGTGAATTAATTTCTTTATTTGGCTATTTCTCTTTCTTTAATTTCTTTATTTTTATTTTAAATTTGGCATTGTCCTATTCACCCCCCCTCCCCCTATAGGACATATAGCTTGGCCATTTCAATAGCACTTACCATAAACAACTCATGTCATGCTCCAAAGTCAGAAACCGGGTTCACAGAATTTTCGATCGTCAAACCCAATGCCGACAGCTTTCGTAGTACCTTATTCTCATCTCCTAGTGCCCATACGCCACATTTCAATCCTTGTATAAGGAGGATTTTTCAATGAACATTTATCTCGTAAGAAGCATAACCACAAGTTTATCCAAATCACAAAGGCAACATCATCATCACATATCCACTAATATAAATAGTTGAATATCGTACTAAAAGGGAAATACGTATATCAAAATTCAAAACTCTATAAGACAACTCCATGCTTTAAGCTCAACGCTGCTGGGACCTAATGCCACCTGCATGCATCTATTGTGCATAGGCTTATAGAAATCTAAGAGGGCGATGAAGTGTGTGCACAAGGTAAGTGCCAAGTATGCAATATCAGAGCAATGCGGAAACATAGTAAGCCATATATCATATACTGGGGATATAATGCAATACGCAAATCCTAACAAGTTCACGACTATCATCAACCTCAACTAGGCCATAAAAATGAAGAAACATAGGAACCTAAAATGTCATATGTCATGGATGTAGTACAATATGAGGTGAAAATGAAATGACCAAGCTGGAGTGTGAAGTTGGGATGATAATACGTAGTATCGCAAGCTGTGGGGTTCATCACAAGGTACTTCTATCCATACTAGTCCCATACCTAAATTTGGATAGCTAGACTCAATGTGGTAAACTCCTGATCTTAGGTTGGTCTGTGCCCCAACTAAAATTCTGGTCATTGCGAAGGTACACAACAATTAATTCCGCACCACCAGCCCGAGTGGATAGTGAATGAATGAATGAATGAGTAAAATGCTGAGTATGCAACTCCTGCTCAATAAATTCACATATCAATACTGTACATCTCTGAGATATTACCGGGGTCTAGTACACTCCACACTAGCCGCACAGCCATGCAAGTGGAAAAGACCTCATTATCCGCCTGCCAGCAGTATACCAATGCCTACCTGGCTCACCGATAGCGAACCCATTTACAAGATGGTCAAACTTAGCCAAGCTTACGGCCCACTCACTAGGGCGGATAAGGCCACACCCCCTTCTAATCGACCATGACATAGTGGGAGATGTGGCCTACTAGTATTCGGCACTCGGGCGCTAATATATCCACTCGGTCTAGACATCGGAGCGTCTCCTGACCATGGAGGTTTAGGGACTTTCACCCAAGGACATTTATAGCACCCCATGTAGAAAAAAAATTTTAGTGTCCCATCTGGCCATCCATGATATGTCCGTGGATGCTACGGCCCTTATATCACTAGGCCGTATAGTAGTCATATCATAAAATGTGAGATGCATGAGTCACAAAGTCCAATCATGCATCAATCCTATGCATACTGTGTGCTCATGTAGGACGACTCCGCTATTAAGGAGTCCAATAAATAACCTACTCTATAGCATATGCAATGGTCAACCACATCTCGTAACAAACATGTAGATGATGCACATGGGCATGTATCATGATGCTATGCTGTCACATACTTATAATCAGTATTGATAATCGACCTCGATAATCATCCTATATGCAAGGCAGGGTCCATAGATGAACAACCAATCTAAAACATAATATAAAGATCAACCCTCGGTCATGGATATACCAAATTTGATAGCACAGAGCCATCCATCTACAAAGATGATGGACCATGCAACATCAATGGGGCCTAATGATTTGAGTTAACCCACTTAAAGAATGATGAGAATGGGCCTAACAAGGCCTAAGGAAAGGTCAGAATGACCACATTTAACCATCATTGCCCATCAATGTGGAATTTAACCAACATTGCTCCCAAGGAGTGGCCCACATAGAGCCAAACATATAGTGGGCTTATGGCCTCATACAAGGGCCTCATACACAACATAATGGGCCACATACAATCTCAATGGGCCTTATACAAGGGTCTCATACATCACATTAAGGTAGGCCTTGCACATGCCAAATGGACGACAAATACATCTCATTGGGCCTCATTAAATGGACCACAAATATGTCACGTCCCAAACTCAGAAACTAGGCTCACAAAATTCTTGATCACCGAATTTGGCACCGACAGCCTCTGTAGTACCCCATTCTTGGCTCCCGACACCCATACACCAGGTTCCGATCCTGGGATACTATAAGGAGGATTTCTAATCATCGATTTGATTCGTAATGAGCATAACCATAAGTATAACCCATGAACAATAACCACAAGAACACCATCATAAAATTCACTATGATAAAAAACTTTGAGTATAATGCATCTGAAGGAAAATACAAGATAATGCAAATAACGAAAACTCTAAAAGCTCGACTGCACACTCCTGCTACTACTATGCTATGGCTGCGTCCTAGCGTCACCTAACGCATCAATCGTGCATAAGCTTATAGAAAGCTTAGAGGGCGGTGTAAGTGTGTACGCAATATGAGCATGCTCAGAATGTAAGGTCAGAGTAATGCAAAAACATGCTGATGAGTACATGAATGCAATCAGCCGTACCAAGGCTATGCAGTGTAAGATATGAATGCTATCGGCCATGTCAAGACCATGCGATGCGTGGTGCAACTCAAGCATACCGATCCTCATAGAGGTCATCAATATCAGTACAATTCTCAGTCTAGATAATCACCGGGGTTTAGTACACTCCAAATGGCACTACCATTCTCCCAGCTGCACAGTCCAAGTGAGCGTAAGAAACCTCACTATTCGCCTGACCAATAGTCTGCCAATACCTATCCGGCACATCGATAGTAGACCCATTCATGAGCTGGTTAGACTCAACCTAGTATTGCCCCTTAGCCTCGGGCGAGTAAGGTCACACCCCTTTCCAACCGACCACCACACAGTGGGAGATGTGGCCTCCTGGTATTCAGCCCTTGTGCGCTCATATATCCACTCAGTCTCGACGTTGGAGTCATCCTCTGGTACCATCGGGTTTAGGGATTTTTACCCAGGGACATCTATGGCACCCCGATGCTTAGTAATAATATTTTCAGTATCCAATCCAGCCACCCACGATGTGTCTGTGGAGGCTATGGCCCTGATGTTGCTAGGGCATATAATAATCACAATCACACAAGTGCAACATACTATCAGACATGCAATAATCCTGCGTGTACCGCGCGCTCATGTAGGGAAACTTCGCCTATCAGGGAGCCCATAAACGATCTGCCTGAAGGCATATGCTATGATCAGTCACTTCTCATATCAGGCATACATATACTGCGTATGATTATGAATCATGGATCTATACTAAGCATGTTATGTGGTGATGGGCTCTGATCAAAATGAAGATTGGCCTAGACGGCCTACACATTATAGGTATGGGCTTATCAAAGGGGCCCTAGGGAAAGTCATAATGTGAACATTTAACCAACATTATCCTTACAATGTGGACATCAAACCATCATTGCTCCCAAGGCATAGCCCATTATAAAGGTCAACACATATACCATGGTGGAATCATACTACAATGAGCCTTATGTACGTCCTAATGGGCCTCAACCCATGGGCCTCCAGTATATCAAATGGGCCTCATAACATGGGTCTCGTATATATCAAGTGGGCCTCAACATCGGGCCATAAATATGTAAAGATGGGCCTAATTACGTGGGCCTTGCATACATCACAATGAGCCTCATAATATGGGCCTCATATTTATTAAGGCAGGCCTCAACAACAGGCCTTATACAAACCAAGGTGGGCCTCAACAATGGGCCATAAATATGGTAAGTGGGCTACACCACATGGGCCACATGTATATCAAATGGGCCACACTCAAATATAAGTGGTGATAAGGATTTTCGCCATTAGAATTCCCAAGGGTTTAATGGTGGACGTTCAAACCCATGGTTTTCCATAATATGGACCACCTGATTCTAGATCTGTCTTATTTTTAGTCTCAAGCCTTAAGATTTATTTTAAAAATGGTTGGACGGTTTGGATACACTACATTCATCATGGTGGATCCCATAGGGGTGGAAAGGATGAACGACATAGACGAGGTACATACCTCATGGTGGGGTCCACACTAATGGAAGGTGTGGATTACATACATTAGTGGGTCCCATGTGGAGCCCACCATAGTGTTTATTTTCCACTTAGCCTATTGACCCCACTGTCAATCTAACTGTTTCCAATGATGTGGGCCACCTGAGTTCCGAATATGGCTATTTTTTTTGGGGGGCTCACTGTCCCGAAGGGGACCTATCAAATGCACGGTGTTGATGATCGACACTCATCATGGTGGGGCCCACGGCTGGGACCGTGGGTCCCTGCCAGGCCGTCCGTCCACAGCAAGCACTGCCTGCGCCTCTGACAGCAGCATCGTCAGCTACTGCATTTTATTTTATTTTTTTATTTGGGTTTCTTGAGGTTTTGCATATGTGGGGCCTGCATTAAGGAAATCGAACCCGGCCATTGGTTTTCATGTCTCCCTACACACCTATTAAGCCCAATATTAGGTATATTTCGATATGTAGAAGTATCGAGGTGTATTTCAATGGCAAAGATTATTATTCTCAATGCTATGGGCCGCTAGGAACTCAGATTCAATTTATTTTTCGGTTCAATGCCTAAAATGATCTGGAGAATGAAATGGATGGCTTGGATTAAATATATACATTAAGGTGGGGCTTGTATAAGTAGCCCACCCCAAAAGTTCAATATAAATATTATATTATTATTTTTTATTAGCTTGTTAGTACTCATCCATGTCAGTACACGCACTCCATGTTAGCCACCCCTACCTCATGTCCAGCGTCCAGAGATGCTGGACAACATGGATAAACACGGCATCATGGTGGGTCCCACATGTGCGTGGCCCACCTGTTTGGAGGATCACTTGATGTTTATGTTTTTCCTTCCATCCGGGCCCACTAATGGGCTGGATGGTGTAGATCAACACATCCATCAAATGGGTCCCACGAGGGTGGATGGTGCAGATAGATCACATTCTTCATGATGGGGGTTTACCTAGGTGGACCACACAGCCACATCATCAAAGAAAATAAGGAAAGAGAAAAAAACAAGAAGAACGGTGATGGAGAGGAGGGACCCCGCCACTATGGGCCCTCCAATGATACAACACATACATCAAGTGGGTCCCACAACAAGTGGGCCCTTAAAGTTAAAATAAACGATGAATCACCCACCTCTAGGCCTTCTCCTTGCTCCCTTAGGCTCCTAAGCTCCTTGCCTTCAACTTTGATGGAGGTTGATGGGGTTTTGATGGTGGGGATGAGAGATGAGAGGGTGGGCCACACTTGGCTTGGGAGAGAATGTTTGGACGTATGGAATTTTTGGGGTTGCTTGGGAGATTTGAGAAATGAGAGAGAGAGTGAGGTGATGGGAATGATATGGATGGGATAATGTAAGGAAGGGGATGGGAGGGTATGGTTTAGTTTGAAATATTTGTAAAAGAGGTATGAGTGAGTTTGAAAATTTATAAAGGGGAATGGTGAGGTGGAGAGAGAGAGAGAGTTGACTTGTGGGGAAAGAGGGATGGGTTGCTTGTATTTAGAGCATGGTGTGTACTTGACTTGGATGATTGATTGATTGATGGGACATATCATAGAGATTCCCTCGAAATTAGCAACATGCGGTGTTTCTTCAAAATAAACACAGACCCACATCTCCTGGCCTGGGCATCAGATCAGTGTGCGAGTCATGATATTAGAACCGCGGCGATGGCACAGTCGCTATGATACAGGTTTCAGTTCGAGCTGACTTTGGTATGCGGGACCCATCTTAGGATCACGCGCAAAAGTTGGATATGGGTCAAGGGTTGCCGAAATTTGACCAGAATGACCGCGGAAGCCAACAAAATGGTACGGTTTAGGATACGGGTCTTACAAAATACATCACATTGGGTTACATACACAGGCCGAATATGCAACACAATGGGCTGCATACATTGGCTGCATATATGTATCATAATGGGCCTTATCACCTAGGCCTCAAGTACAACACAATGGGCCTCACTACATGGGCCTCACTCACACCAAGTAAGCCCTGCAACTGCTGGCCCTGATGGATTAGGCGGTATGTATGAAACACATACATCGCGTGTGTCCCACAACCACTGGACGGTGCGGATTAAAGTACGTTCATCAGGTGAGTCAGCACCGCCCTAGCTGGACAGTGCGTACAAAACACATATTAAGGTGGATCCTGTCCTAGCTAGACGGTGCAGATGATATACATACATTACGGTGGATCCCACCATCCTACTGGACGGTGCAGATACAACATATACATCAATGTGGGTCTCACGTCCATGTCCATATGGATGGACGGTTAGGATATAACACATCATGATTTAGACCCACAGAACTTACTGATGTTAATAGCAGCTATATAGCTAGAGTGGGACCCACGTTCAGATGAATGGATGGTTAGGATATAACACATGCGTCATGAGGTCCACGGAGCTTGCTGAAGTCAAACAGCAGCTATGTGGCTGCATTGTCTAGATGGACGGTTTTGATATAGAATACATACATTAAAGTGAGCCCCACCTATCATCGTCCAACATTAAATGGTGTAAAATACAATGCATACATCTAGTGGGACCCACCTCCACATGTGCAACACGTGTGGGGTGGGTCCCACAAGTACGAACGATAGGGATAAAACCCATACATCACAGCTGGGGTCCACACATCCTAAAATAGACAGCTTGGATTAACAAATACCTCATGATCAGATGCATAGCACTTACCAATGTCAATACATTAGCCATTTAGGAGGGTGGTCCCCACCGTCCAGATGGACAGTTGGGATGTAACATGTATATTACGATGGTTCCCACAAAACTTGGTGACGTCACTTCAATCAACCTGTCAATATCTAATTTGTGTCATGCAAGGGTCCAACATGATCTGGATGGCTAGGATAAGGCACATCTGGTAGGTCCCATGGGTGGACGGGATGAATGAAATACATATCATCGAGGTGGGCTCTACATGATCTAGACGGTTTGGATTTTAGATACATCACACCAGGCTCCACCATCCCTTACTGGACGGTGGGCTTCATGGATGTAACACACACATCAAGTGGGTCCCACGTGGATGGGCCACCTACAATATATATATCAAGGTGGATACCACTGTCCTGCTGCTGAACGATGGATCCAAATACATAGTAGGTGGGTCCCACATGGTGTGGGCCACCAGAGTTTAAATCAGCTGATATTTATGTTTTCCTTCATCTGGGTTGGCTGGATCAGGTGGGCCACACTCCACCACAAAAAGGGAGAGAGAGAGAGAGAGAGAGAGAGAGAGAGAGAGAGAGAGAGAGAGAGAAAGACGTGTGAAGGGGAGGGACCTCGCCACTATGGGCCCTCCCTATATAATGCATACATCAAGTGGGTCCCACCACAAGTAGGCCCACAAACAGAAATTAATGGTGAAAATCTTAAGATCACCCACCTATATCACTCCTTCTTGGTCTCTTGGCTTCCTTAGCTCCTTGAATTTGATTTTGATGAAGGATGATGAAGGTTGGATGGCTAGGATTGGAGATTGGGTGGTAGGGAGTGGGCCACACTTGAGGTTCTTTCTCTCCTTGGAAGGATTGGACGGTTGCACCCTTAGTTACTTGGGAGTGAAGAGAGAAATGAGAGAGAGAGAGAGAGAAAGGGATGGTGATGGGTGTAAGGAAGGGATGGGTGGAGAGAGAGAGAGAAGTTAACTTTGGATGAGAGAGGTATGGGTTGCCACGCCTTGTTGGTAAGAGAGGGATGAGTGTTGTACTTGATTGATTGATCTAATTGATTTGATAGATTGTAGAGATTCTCTTCTCAGGATTTATAACGCGCGACATTTTCTCAAAATAAACGCGGGCCCACAACTCCTAGCCTAGGTATCGCATAGGTGTGCAAGACACTGCGTTGGAATTGCAGTGACAGTGCAGTCGCAATGGTACAAGTCTTGGGTCAAGTCAACTCAGATCTATGGGATACGACTTAGGGTCACACGCAAACACCGGTTATAGGTCGTGGGTTGCTGGAATTTGACGGGGAGGATCACGAGAGTCTATGGAACAGTACGGACTAGCATACAGGCCTTACAACTCACATACAATGTGACACTAAAAATAAAAAATAATGAATATTGTACAATTCCAAAACTAATGCTTCATCAGACTAGGAGCATTAATAAAATACTGGTTATCTCATTAAGCTTAGTGTACTATGTAAACTTTGTGGGGCCTACCATGATTCATGCATTTTGTCCACTTCGTCCATCTATTTTACTAGATAATTTTAGGTTTTTAGCCCAAAAATGAAACATATCCAAAGCTCAAGTAGACCACACCACCGGAAACAGTGTTAATTGAACGTCTATTGTTGAAATGTTATTAGGGGCCACAGAAGTTTTAAATCAAGATATATTTGTGTTTTCACTTCATCCATGTCTATGTAATCTTATGAACTAGTTGAATAACAAACAAACATCACTGGAAGCCTTTTAAAGGTTTCAATAATAGAAATCAATACTTCCATTGTTTCTTGTGGTATGGTCCATTTGAGCTTTGCATATGCTTCAATCAGGAATCCCCAAATTACTAAATCCCCAAATTCCTAAATCACCATTGAGATGAGAGGGAGAGGGCATGCGTGGGTAGGGAGGGCCTCTGGATAGAATACGGCGACCAGAGCTCATGGGGGTGTATGGCTGTGATAGGGTTAGGGTTTCGGCTCCTCCCTTCTTTAGATCGAACACACACACACACACACACACACACACAAAAAGATTAGGGGGCAGAGACTTCTTTGGATCAAACACACACACACATAAAAAAAAGATTAGGGGGCAGAGAGAGAGAGAGAGAGAGAGAGAGAGAGAGAGAGAGAGAGAGATGGAGAGAAATGAGAGGGAGAGAATCAGGGCAAGAGAGAGTGAGAGAGGAGAGGATTATTACTCTTGTAAATGCCCCGTAAATAAGTAATTATTACTCTTCCATCTGGTTTGAAAGTGTACCAGTATTTCTGCTTGGAAAACTGTTCCAAAAGTATTGGTTTAAATTTGTGGGCCTACCGTGATATATATGATGTATCTGCACCATTCATCCATTTTAGCTTAACATTTTTAGGCATGAGCCAAAAAAAGAAGCCTATCCAACACTCAAGTAGCCCACACCAAAGGAAACAGTGGCCCTAGGAAGTTTTTAAAGGTAGGTGTTTAATTCCCTAAATCTTGTGGTGTGATCCACTTGAGCTTTAGATCTGCCTCATATTTTTAATCATGCCCTGTAACACCCCGGATTTTGGCCAATCTGGGATTTGACGTCCTTAGGCAGTGGGTCAATTAAAACACCTGAAAAATCGTTCAGAACCCAATTCCATAGTCAAAGAAACCACTTAGGATAAATTTCTTTAGAAACTAAGCATAAGTTAGCTAGTGCAACGTTAGAATAGCTGGGAAACGGTCCCTGATCACTTTAAATACGTTCTATAAGGCCCAAAGCGAGTGGAACCAATGGTGCTATAATGCTCTAAAACCTCAGACCAAACTCTAAGCAGGTTTGTTCTCTGGACCACTTTGAATCTTTGTATTGGATCTAGACCGCACATCGAAAGTCCGATACCTCCTATCTTAGACCGTTAGAACCGTCTAGCTGGACTTGACACTCATTCCAAAAATCAAGTCAAACCGATAATCACAGGCTATTTCATTGAGCCCGGACCGAAGAGAGTGAGAATAGGGTTAGAATTGGAATTTGAAATTCAAAACTGGCACACAATTTGACGCATCAGTATTGAGCGTTCTGACCGTCAGAATACAGTCAAATTACACCCTTGGATCAGGAAAAATATCTATTATATATCACGAGACTTATAGGCCTGATCTTGGTGCGATGACCGTTAAACTGAAACTGGGCCGCCACGTGCGATCTGGGAACCCAACCGGTCTGAAAACTGGATGTGTGCTAGATCCAGTATGCATGAGCTTAAGTCCGACCGCATTTGGCCTGGGGACCTTCAGAAATGCCCTTTTGGACCGAAACGGCCCCGATTTGGTTAAGCACCAAGTAAACATTGTTCCCAAGCCTATTTTGGGCATGTTTTAGGCTATAAAAGGGGTTGAAACCCTCACTCCTCTCTTCCATCCGAATTTGAGAGAAGCCCTAGCTTGGGAGAGAGAAAAAGGTGGGAGATTGTGAGAGTGTGGGAGAGTTCTTCCTGCCACTTGTACTACGCATTGCACGTGCTTAAGCAACACACCTCCACCGCTTTCCCGGCGATTCCACCGCGATCCTAGGTAAGTAAAAATCCTAAATAGTTGTTGATTTGAGTTTCCCTTGTTTCCATAGCGATGTAGCTTATGGATCTTGTGTATTAGGCTCCTTACTCGCCGTAGACGAAGCGTATACGCTCCGTTTCAATTCCCGAGTCTACAAGACATAAGGTGAGGATTTTAGACGCTTTGATTGACGGTTCCCAACGCTTTCAATGTCGTTTAATAGTAGATTCTTGACGGCATCGCCGTTTGACATGTACAAAATGCTCTCCGTTTCCCGTTTCGTAAGCTAACGAAGAATATGAGATTTAGGGCATTTTAGTCATTTGTAGGAAGTACTGTTTACATTCATATTTTGCTGATGTGATTGACATGGTTTGTCGCCGCATTAGAGAGTTAGGAATGATTGCATAATCAGTTTGGCGAAGAGATTCGCCTAGTTGCGCACTTTGGGTCGACATACTATATGTGGACTTAAGTGTGTAGTGTATGTGTTTGTATAAATGCTTGTACTAGTATGTATTGTATTGAATGATGTTATGTAGTAGTTTGAGATTGATTTCATGATTAAAATGCTGACCTAAATGATTTCCTACATGTTGACCTTATGCATGATTGCGTTACATGCATAGGAAGTATGCTTTGAAGATTTGCTTAAGTTGAATATGCATGAAAGGTATGCCTTGAAGATTTGCTTAAGTTGAATGTTATAACATGTGTTAACATGCTCACATGATGTATTTCAATTCCAATACCCTGGTATATAGTGTTAATGTAATACCATAGATGTGTGGGACTTGACTTAGTCCAGGCAGTCAGTAACCGAGCGAATTCGTGGCTGACTGGTCATAGCCACGAACGACGCGTCGATGAACGTGATTCGGGTTGAGAGTTGGCGGCAGTGGTTAGGCCACGCGAAGTGTTTTACGCACTTCATGTCGTTCAACTTGAGATGCGATCACGCTAGTCGAGCCCGTCAAGTAACCCGACTGGCCGATGTTTGTTCACCTTGTATGTATCATAACTGCTTGAACCTAGGGTACTGAACTTACCATTGTAAACCCTGTTAACCATGGTACCTTGATCCACGAAGACTCATGAGCCGGGCATGGTGGTATGGGACACCGTGGTCGAGCTGTCGGCCTACGCTGGGGTCACAAACCTCCCCGTAGTGACCAGTGAGCACCTAGACTCGTGAGCAGATTATGGTGGTATGGGACACTATATTCTAGCTGTCGGCCTACACTGATCAGGCGACGAGCCCTTTGTAGTGACCGCGAGCGTATTCTGAGTCCACGGGAGGCGACGACCCTTCCGTGCAGTAGAGTACAGTAGGCCTGTATTGATATGGTGATGGGGGAGCGGTGCAACGAGTGCGAGCAACAGCCCTGACAGCCCTTGCAGTGACCTACGAAATATACATCGTATGAGATTACTAGGAGTGACGACCCTAGACAGGATCTGTGTTGGGATTGATACAAGGTAAGTACCTTAGTTTCCCAATCCTGCTGTTTGAATGGACTAATAACAACTTGGTAATCATATCACCATAGCATTGCATGTGCCTGGAAGATGTGGAGCACTCTAGGGAGTGTGGCATGCCGCGGTCGTAAGATGTTGCCGCATGAGGGTGATCGTCGGTGAGGGCATACATCACGTCATATCATCTTGCATTAACAACAGTATTAGGATTGTCTGATTTACTGCTTTACTATTATCGCGTGATTGAATTGTGAACATGCTAATCTCTGCTCTCTTATCCCACTGAGTTGATCACTCACTCCCACGTTACGGGATAGTGTTTCCGGACACCCACCAGTCCCTTTTGTGATTGCAGATGATGGCGCGGCCTGTGAGGCGGAGCTGGACTTGATGATGAGAGGAGGATTCCTCCTTTATGCGTGTTCTGATTGACGGGATTGCAGGGAGGTTGATTAGATACTTTGACATTTGTCATTTTGAATTTTTAGCGCCCTCATGTATATTCATTTTGTTTACTTTTAAAGTATACATGTATGTGCATAACCTGGTAATATATTCACACTCTGGAGACATACAACAGTTTATGTACGTTATACATACTATTACAGTCTTCCGCTTGTAAATTTCACTGTCTCTGGAGTATGATATGCTGTTCTGGCTTAATCTCACTCATGTTTAATACATTATCACAGACAACATTCAATCATACATATCCATGTTGCATAAATAACATTTTGGAACTCGGGAGTTGGGTTTTTACTCGACCCCCCGATTTTCGGGATGTTACATGCCCTAAATTCAATTGGGATAACGGATGGACACTGTAGATAAGGCACATACATCACTGTGGGATCCACATATATTTGACAGTCTCCTCGGTTTTAGCGCTAAAAAAGTAAGTGTCAAATCAAGTAGGTAATTACTCAAGGAAATAATTATTACTCATTTGCAGTGTATTCACCCCGAGTTTGAAAAATCAAACACACCCTTAGAGAGAGAGAGAGGAGAGGAAGAGAGAGAGAGAGAGAGAGAGAGAGAGAGAGAGAGAGAGAGAGGAAAGGGTGGCGTGGGGTCGGACATGGATTAGCTGGAAGCGGTTGCATACTAGATATCTCATTAGCCTTAGTGTAATAAGTAAACTTTGTGGGGTTAATGTGATTCATGCATTTTGTCCACTCCGTCCATCCATTTTACTAGATAATTTTAGGTTTTTAGCTCAAAAATGAAACATATCCAAAGCTCAAGTAAACCACACCACTAAAAACAATGTTAGTTGAATGCCTATTATTGAAATGTTATTAGGGGCCACAGAAGTTTGAGATCAAGATATATTTGTGTTTTCACTCCATTCATTTCTGTGTGATCTTATGAACTAGTTGAACAAATAAACATCACTGGAAGTGTTATAAAGGTTTCAACAAAAGAAATCAATACTTCCATTGTTTCCTGTCGTACGGTCCCTTTGAGCTTTACATATGCTTCAATTTGGGGCTCAACTCCTAGAATGATTTGGAAAAACGGATGAACAATGTGGATAAACAACATGCATTACAGTGGGCCTAACAAAGTTTACTCAGTACAAAAAGAGTGTATTGAGTAACTTAGTATGCAAGTATGCTTTCGGATTGGATCCTTGCTCTTGCTCAGGTGGTAGACTCTTAGGAGTTTCAACACCAGGTCAAGGGTTCGAGTATCTATTAAGGGTCAAATATTGCATCTTAGACCCCAATTATTGCCTGGATTTATGAACATGGTGCTGTTTAACAGCAAAATGTAATCGTGTTTGTGATGTAAGGTGTATTTACGAGCTTGGATTGAAACAGGATGCTTAAAGAGTGGATTTAATGTTCTGATTACACCAAAGGCAAGGGACAGACCCCAGGGGACAAAGATTGATGGATTTACATGCTAGAGGTCCGAGAAAATCGTGAAATTAAAGATCAAGCGGCCTGAAAGACGTCCAGAATGTAAGATTACAAGGTTCCCATCATCCGTTCATCTCGAAACTTTATATATGGCGTGAAGACCATAAATTAACCATACACATCAAATTTTAGCCATAGGATCCTTGTGGAAGTGGCTCAACGGTCAAATCAGCCCATGAATTGATGATTTGGGGCCCACATGATATCTGGATATGCTTCAATTTTGGACTCGATGTCTTAAACTAGCTGAGAAAAGGGATGGATGGATTGGATTTCTCATTCCCATCATAGTGAACCCCACTTAAGCATGAGTGTACATAGTACACAATTACACTAGCCGCGCATGGCAACAGAGAGTCGGTCAAATCGACTCTTGACCGACCCTTTCTAACAGGAATTCAAATTCCTATTTTTTTCGCCGCTGTGAACACCGAACAGAGAGTTATGGCTGATATCTAGTGGGCCACCACCTTCGATCACACGGTCAATCCGGACCGTCCATTCGTTCCAGAAGGTCGAATCGACCGTACAAAA
Organism: Magnolia kwangsiensis; assembly: GCA_037074715.1. Taxonomy (NCBI): domain Eukaryota; kingdom Viridiplantae; phylum Streptophyta; class Magnoliopsida; order Magnoliales; family Magnoliaceae; genus Magnolia; species Magnolia kwangsiensis. The sequence goes on along the minus strand of CM073574.1, from coordinate 101,045,152 downwards.
GGAGTTTCTCCAAACCCAGGCACACACACTCAAAAGAATCTCGATCAAATGCAATTCAGATGGTAGATTGACATTCTTAGTGGATCACGCCAAAACAGAAGAAAAACGGTCATGTCCGACCGGTTTTTCGTGCTGATCTCAGTGAATGGAGGGGATTTTCTATCAGAACTCATCTGTGCGGGCCACCAAACATCAGCGTAAAAGCCATAGGCAGGCTCTGTTTACGTAGTCTGGAGAAAACGGATAATCTGGGGCATTTGGAGATCATGATGAGGATCGGTCCCACCATCTGGATCGTCCAAGATCCTCCCAAAGGATGTCCCGTTAGGCCCAAGGAGCCGGAACGGCTCAGATCCAATAATGGTGTCCTATTTTGCTGCATAAAACAAAGAGTTTCCATGCGTGGATTCTTGATACGCAGGGTAACTACGTAAGTGGCCTACCGCCTCTCCCTACACCGACTCCAGCACGGACTCTACACCACTCTGCTACCTATAAAAGAGAAGAGAAGGAAGAAAGGAGGGATAGCTGATTGTGGACATGGAGCAGAGAGAGAAAGCTGTCAACAGAGTTTTTTCTTCTTGCCTCCTTTATTTTAATTTTATGTTTTTTTTTTTTAGAGATTAGTTAAATCATGATCATGATTTGCTAAACCTCTTAACTAGGGCTAAGAGGTGAAGCTCGTAGCGTAATGGGAGACTTTTTACTTATGCCTTTTGTTTAAACTGAACCGATATTGATTTTAGTTTAATTAAGGCAATGCTTTTAGTTTTTAATGGTCTGTTGTGACTAAAATTATAATGGGTCTGTGATAGCTTTAAGCATGTTCCTTTCCTTATTTTGATTATGACGTCATGAAGCCCTGTTGTTCACCATCGTCTCCTGAACATGGTCGAATGATGATACCCTTCCTAACCTTCATACATCTTATGATTGGTTGTTAACTAGTTTAATTCTGTTATTTACTTTGTCTCCTGGGCATGGTTTGGTGATAGAATCCATTCTAATTCATATACCTTTCATCTCCTGAAAACTATATCAAAGAAAGTTCAGTTCGATTTTCATTGTTATACCCTCTAACTGGATGAAGATAGGACTTTAAGTCTAGTTGAGTTCTTGAAGTAGGCATAAGATCTCCTTGATCTCTACAAGTGGATCCTCTAAATCCCTAGTTTTCTACCTCTGATCTCTCTAAATTTTAGATAAATATTTAACCATTACTCCTTTAATTTATTTGATTTAGATTTTATCTTAGTCTAGTTCTAGTTCTACTTAGTTTCAGATAACGTACAGGTATCAGTCCCTTGGGATTTGACCTTTGGTCTCACCGAGTTTATTACTACATCACAACCCTATACCTGGGGAGTGAATAAGTTTTTGGCACTGTTGCCAGGGACTGACGGCTACGATTCTCTGAAATTAATTAGTTTTAAAAGTAGTTTAAGATTAGGATTTTACTAACTTTAGTTTTAGATTTTTCTTTCTTATTAATTTCTAGAACTAACTTGTTTTCCTACCTCGTAGGATTTTTTATAGATCTTCTAATCTGGTAACTTCATCCTTATACTTTCTTTAGCCTTTAGATTCGCTTTTATCTTCTATAAACTAACTTGGTTTGTTTTGGTTTACAGGATCTTCATTTAGGTCTTCGAATTCGGTAACTTCTTTCCATCTTTCCTCTTTATTTCTAGAATTCATTTCTATTCTTCCTCTTAGGTCTAGGTTTAAAATCTAAATTGAGGGCTGCAAGTGTTTCATGCCCAAGTGGGTTCGTGATAACACTCGATGTCTCTTGACTGAAGGAGGATTAGTTGAGGGGCTGACTGTCCATCGCAGGACTAAACACCGCTCGAGATCCCCAGAGTTAGTTGAAGTAATGGCAGCAAATCAACTCCCTCCACTTAGGGTGGAGGACACTCAGGATGAAAATGAGGTGCATCAAGCATCCCCGCCTCGTAATTTACGAGATTATTTACAACTGGCAGGGGTGAGTACGCTCTCATGCATAATTTTTTCTGAAAATACGGGACATATGGACATCAAGTCAGGGGTTATCCAACTCCTTCCTAAAATTCATGGGCTTGAATCAGAAAGTCCATACTTACATCTGAAAGAGTTCGATGAGATCATAACCACTTTATACTTTCCTAATGTATCTGAGGATATAGTCAGGTTGAAACTCTTTCCCTTTTCCTTGAAGGAGAAGGCTAAGACATGGTTACATTCACTGCGACCTAGATCCATTAGCACATGAAATGCTATGCAGAGAGAAGTCATAAAGAAATTTTTTCGACATCATAAAACGATTACCCTTAGAAAAGAAATCATGAACTTCACCCAAAAGGAGGATGAAACATTCTTCCAATGTTGGGAAAGGTTTAAGGATCTTGTCAGTTCATGCCCACAACACGGCTTTGAAACGTAGTGCGTTACAAATTTTTTCTATGATGGACTGACATCTTTCATGTGCCAATTGGTCTAGACAATGTATAATGGAGAATTCATAAATAAAGATGTCGATAAGGTATGGGATTACCTCGATAGACTTACTGAAAAAACATAATCATGGGACCATTACCCAAATTTAAACACCACGTCTACGCCGACTCAATCTAAGGAGAAAGGTGGGTTATACCTCCTGAAAGAAGAGAATGATCTCAATTATAAAGTGACTAATCTCATAGGAAAATTAGAGGCCATAGAAGGAAAGAAGGATAAGGTTAATGAAATTATTCGCGGCATCTGTGATTGCAACATTCACACAACTGAAAATTGTCCTACAATACCTGCTTTTCGAGGAGTGTTGAATAAATAAGTCAATGCCATAAATAACTATCAAAGACCTTTTAATGGACCTACCTCTAATACGTACAATCCTGGTTGGAAATATTATCCAAACTTTAATTAGAGAAATTGACAATCTGGTACCCCTCAAGATTTCTTCAATTAAAATCCAAATCAGGGGAAACCTCAAGAAGAACCAATTCAAAATTTCATACAAGAGCTGGCTCAGGCAGTGCGAGAATTTATAAATTTTATGTAAAAGATAGATTCACGTATGACGGTTATAAAAAAAGTGATGCTTCCTGGACAACCGCTCCTCAATCCTAAACCACAATACGAGATAAGTGATCCCAGCTCTTTAAATCAGATGGAGTATGTTAAATCCATCACCACTCTTAAGAGTGGGAAGATTATTGATAAAACCCTTCAGGTTAAGCCCGAAAAGCTTCAAGAACCAGAAGAGGGAAACAATGATGGATCTAGTGATGCCCCCACAAAAATTAGAACCAAAACTTCTAGAGAAGCCAATTGCTCCATTTTCCCAACGGTTGATTACACCAAAACCTCTATCTAACTCTCAGGATATTTTAAAGGTATTAAAACAAGTGAAAGTCAACATTCCTCTACTTAATGTCATAAAACAGATACTTTCATATGCCAAATTCCTGAAAGACCTATGCACGACCAAAAGACGACAAAGTATTCAAAAGAAGATCTTCTTGACGAAGAAAGTGAGTGCCATCCTAAAGAAAGATGTGCTGTAGAAATACAAGGATCCTAGTAGCCCAACCATATCATGTATGATCGGTAACTACCGCATTGAGCAAACACTTCTTGACTTGGGAGTGAGCGTCAATCTGATTCCTTACTCAGTATACAAACAGCTAGGGTTAGGTGAATTGAAAGCCACCTTAACCATATTAAAACTTGCTGATCATTCTGTTTGTATACTAAGAGGGATAATTGAGGATGCGTTAGTTCAGATCGACAGATTCTACTACCCTGTAGATTTCATCATCCTAGATACTGAACCCATCAATAATGGAAGCACTCAGATTCCCATCATTCTTAGTCACCCATTCCTGGCCACTTCAAACACAATTATCAATTGTAGGAATGGAGTCATGAGCATGTCTTTTGGGAATATAACATTGGAGTCAAACATCTTTTTCAATAACGGCAGAAATTTCGAGGATGATGACGATTTCCACAACATTAACATGATTGATTCTTTCATTGAAGATAGAACACCTCTGACCCTCTAGAGATGTGCCTGGCCCACTCCCATGACATGGATGATGGCATGATTAGGGAGACGTGTGCCTTTCTTGATACTGCATTGGTACTTGAAGTTAATCAGTGAAGGCCACAATTTAAAGAATTGCCCCAAACTGATGTAGTGCCTCTACCGTCTAACCTTAAGCCACCAAAGCTTCACCTAAAACATTTATCCTTTGATTTAAAATATGTCTATTTAGGTCAAGATGAGACATACCTAGTGGTGTCTCTAGCCACCTGAAGAAAGAATAGGAGAGTATGCTCATAGCTACTCTCATTGAGCATAAGGGAGCCCTGGGATGGACGATAGCGGACCTCAAGAGAATCGACCCATCAATTTATACTCACTGCATATATCTTAAGGATAATGTGAAGACCTCACGATAATCATAACGTTGACTCAATCCTAACATGAAAGAAGTGGTTAAGGCCGAGGTTCTGAAACTATTGGTTGTGGGTATCATATACCCTATATTCGATAGTCAATGGGTGAGTCCAACTCAAGTGGTTCCTAAGAAGTTTGGAATCACCATCATAGCTAATGCCAATAATGAACTCGCACCAACCAAAGTTACTACTGGTTGAAGAATGTGCATTGACTACAGGAAGCCGAATACCGTCACGAGGAAGGACCAGTTTTCTTTGCCCTTCATCGATCAAATCTTGAAAAGGCTAGTTGGTCATTCCTATTATTGTTTCCTTGACGGGTATTCGGGATACAATCATATTGAAATCTCCCCTGAGGACCAGGAAAAGACTACATTTACATGTCCCTATGACACCTTTATCTATAGAAGGATGTCATTCGGGTTATATAATACCCTTGCCACCTTTCAACGATGTATGATGAGTATCTTTTCTTACATGGTAGGGCAATATCTAGAGGTCTTCATGGATGATTTCTCTGTTTTTGGTTCATCTTTTGGTAAGTGCTTAGAAAGTCTTAAATGTATGCTAAAAAGATGTGAAGAAAAGAATTTGGTACTTAATTGGGAGAAGTGTCATTTCATGGTTCAGAAGGAAATTATCCTTGGGCATATCATCTCGTCCAAGAGAATTGAGGTTGATAAGGTAAAAATCGATCTTATCTCTAACATACGTCCACCTAAGAACATCAGAGACATGCAATCCTTCTTAGGACATGGAGGGTTTTACAAACGATTCATAAAAGACTTTATTTTCCTCTCTCGTCCTTTATATAATCTTCTTCAAAAGGATGCACCATACGAGTGGACTGAGCAATGTCAGGAAGCTTTCACCAAGCTTAAGGGCATGTTCACCACTACACCTATCATGCAGCCACCCGACTGGAGCCTTCCTTTTGAGCTTATGTGTGACACTTCTGATTATGCTCTTGTCGCGGTTCTAGATCAGAGAAAATATAGGAGGTCTTACGTCATTCATTACGTGAGTAGGATTCTAAATCCTGCCCAAGTGAACTACTCGACTACAGAAAAGGAACTCTTAGCCATAGTGTTCACCTTGGACAAATTTAGGTCTTACTTAATCAGATCCAAGATCATTATCTAAACAGATCATATGACACTCAAGTATCTTCTTTCTAAGAATAATTTTAAACCCCGCTTGATAAGATGGATCCTTCTACTCCAAGAATTTGATTTGAAAATTAAAGATAAAAAGAGAGTAGAGAACATAGTGGTCGATCACCTTCTCGCCTTAATACCTTTGATTCCCTTGAGGCGACCCATATCAATGACATGTTCCTTGATGAATAACTATTCAGAGTCTCTCATTCACCTTAGTTCGCTGATATTGTTGATTATCTTGCTACAAGTTCCATACCGACACATTAGACTGCACAAGATAAGAAGAAATTCTTTACTGATGTGCGTAACTTTTTTTGGGATGATCTATATTTGTTTAAATACTGTCCAGACAAAATCCTAAGGAGATGTGTACCAGACGATGAGCATCAGAGTGTCATCTCCTTTTGTCACTTACAAGCCTGTGGTGGTCACTTTTCTATTAAAAAGACCACGACCAAGATTCTGTAATGTGGCTTTTATTGGCCCACTATGTTTAGGGACACTCATGAGTTTTGTAAGGCTTGTGAACGTTGTCAAAAATTGAGAGCATTATCTCGTCGAAATATGATGCCTTTGAATCTCATCCTTATCATAGAAGCATTTAATTGTCGGGGCATTGATTTTATGGGACCATTCTCCCAATCCTTTAAAAATTTGTATATTTTGCTCGCTGTAGACTACGTCACTAAATGAGTCGAAGCGATTCCATGCCAAAACAATGACCATCGCACAGTTATTAAATTCTTAAAAGAGAACATCCTTTATTGGTTTAGAATGCCTTGAGCTATCATTAATGATGGGGGCTCACACTTTTATAATAGACCATTCAAGAGCTTAATGAAGAAATACGGTATCTCTCATAAAGTGAGCACCCCATACCATCCACAAACAAGTGGACAAGCTGAGATTTCCAATAAGGAGATCAAACATATCCTGGAGAAAATAGTTAATCCTGATCGTAAGGATTGGTCAACCCGATTGACTGATGCCTTATGGGCATACCGTACTATTTTTAAAACTCCTATTGGAATGTCTCCCTTTAGACTTATCATAGGAAGGCTTGTCACTTACCCGTGGAGTTAGAATATAAAGCATACTGGGTGATCAAAAATTTGAATTTCAATCTGGACAACGCTGGCTCGCTACGCAAACTTTAGTTGAATGAACTTGAAGAAATCCGGAATGACGCATACGAGAACTCAAGAATTTACAAGAACAAGATGAAGGCATTTCATGATCAACATATTCAGCAAAAATCATTCACACCAGGTCAGAAAGTCCTTTTGTATGACTCTTGACTACATCTTTTTTCGGATAAGCTTCGATCTTGTTGGACCGGCCCTTACATTGTTGTTACTGCTTATCCCCATGGGACTGTCAAGATAAGAGATCTTGACAATGGTAAGGAGTTTAAAGTTAATGGACATCGATTAAAACCATTTGTCGAGAAATTTGATTCAGATGATATGTCCATGCCTCTGAATGTTTACCAAGCTTGATCTCCTAATCTGATGAAGGTATAGGTAGGTTTATCGCTTTTCTAAGACTAGGGTAGTTTGCTTTATGTTGTTCTAGGTTAGACGGTTTTATGTCATTAGGTTAGTTTGCTTCCTACATTATTTTAGGATAGTTTGATTTAGTTATTTTCACTCTCTTGCTGACCTGCTTTCATGTTGAGATCATTATGAAAAGGTCTCTCGATTCGTTATCCAGGTACTATTTTCCCATCACTTTACCTTCGTTGTTCCATGTGCATTGCATGCTCGTATCTTTTACATTGAGGACAATGTAGATTTTAGGTTGGGGGTGGGAGATTAGGTTACCTAATCAGTGTTTTCTTAGTCTTGAGCAAAAATTTGTGAAAATTTTTCAAACTTTTGACAGCCATCTTTGATTTAGAATTACAAGATACGTGATGTTGGTAATTTATGACTCTTGGATTCAGTTATCTATTAGATTTCATAATTAAGTTCGAATTGTTAATCCATGATTAGAAGTTTTAAACATTGATTGAGTCATGATTTCACAGGACACATCTTGCTTACACATTAAAATTTCAGTTCGATATTGAATTGTAACTTGGTGATCATTAAGCATGGAAGGAGAACCTGGGGAATTTGTCCATCATGTTCAAGAAAGGTTGTATTTAGAAAAGATTGGGTGAATGATCTTCACCATAAGTATATAGGTGAGGAGTCGATTTCCCTCCTTGACTCTACCCAATAAATGTGGTTGTGGGCGAATGGTCATCACCATAGGTCTGCTCCCTATAAGTGAGGATTTAATTCCCCAAAGTTGGCACGATATGAAAACCATGGAAAAAGAAAAAAGAAAAAGAGGGAGAGAAAGAAATTAAACTATAAGGCATGTTTCGGTTTAGGCATGGTTATCATGAATGCCCTTTTGATCATCAATGTTATCATGAAATTGACGATTGGATCACTTAATAATGATAAGTCAAGATTGCACTATACACTCATGGAACTCAATGTTTATAAAAAAAATTTCTAATTGATGGGTTAATACATTGAACTTAATTATGAAGTTTACCGTGCGCTTAAGTTTAGGAGAAAGCAATACCCAACATTCATGAATCTTAGAATTTTAGTATCTTAAGTCCAGGAGAAAGAAATACCCAACATTCATGAATCTTAGAATTCTACTATCTGGATTATTTTACAAAATTCACTCAAGTTCAGAGAAATTGTCTTGTAGTTCTCAACTTATTTTTCACATAATTTGCTTGGGACTAGCAAAATGCTGGTTCGGGGTTGTGTTGAGGGTCAAATATTACATATTAGACCCCAGTTATTGCCTGAATTTACGAACATAGTACTGTTTAATGGCAAAATTTAATCGTGTTTGTGATGCAAGGTGTATTTATGAGCTTGGACTGAAATAGGATGCTTAAAGCATGGATTTAACGTTCTGATGACGCCAAAGGCAAGGGACAGACCCCAGGGGATAAAGATTGATGGATTTACACACTAGAGGTCCAAGAAAATCATGAAATTGAAGCTCAAGCCTCCTGAAAGACGTCTAGAATGCAAGATCACAAGGTTCCCGTCATTCGTTCATCTCGAAACTTAATATATGACCTGAGAACCATAAATTAACTGTACATGTCGAATTTTAAACATTGGATCCTTGTGGAAGTGGCCCAACGGTCAGATCAGCCCATGCATTGACGATTTGAGGCCCGCCTGACATCTGGATATGCTTCAATCTTGGATTCAACATCTTAAACTAGCTGAGAAAAGGGATGGATGGATTAGATTTCTCATTCCCATCATAGTGGACCCCACTTAAGCATGAGTGTACATAGTGCACAATTGCACTAGCCGCGCATGGTAACAGAGAGTCGGTAAACCGACTCTTAACCGACCCTTTCTAACAGGAATTTAAATTCCTATTTTTTTCCACCGCTATGAACGCCGAACAGAGAGTTGCAACTGATATCTAGTGGGCCACCACCTTCGATCATGCAGTCAATCCAAACCGTCCATTCGTTCTAGAAGGTCGAACCGACCATACAAAAGAAGTTTCTCCAAATCCATGCACACACACTTAAAAGAATCTCGATCAAATGTAGTTCGGATGGTAGAATGACATTCTTGGTGGGCTACACCAAAACAGAAGAAAAATGGTTATGTCCGATCGGTTTTCCTTGCTGATCTCAGTGAACAGAGTGAATTTTCAATCAGAACTCGTCTATAGGGACCACCAAACATCAGCGTAAAAGCCATACGCAGGATCTGTTTACGTAGTCTAGAGAAAACGGATGATTTGGGGCGTTTAGAGATCATGATGAGGATCTGTCCCACCATCTGGACCGACCAAGACCCTCTCAAATGATGTCCGGTTAGGCCCAAGGAGCCGGAACGGCTCAGATCCGATAATGGCATCCTGTTTTGCTACATAAAACAAAGAGTTTCTGTGTGTGGATTCTTGATACGCATGATAACTACATAAGTGGCCTATTGCCTCTCCCTACGCCGACTCCAACACGGACTCTACACCATTTTGCTACCTATAAAAGAGAAGAGAAGGAAGAAAGGAGAGGTAGCTAATTGTGGACGTGGAATAGAGAGAGAAAGCTGTTAACAAAGTTTTTTTCTTCTTTCCTCCTTTATTTTGATTTTATGTTTTTTTTTATTATTAATTTAGAGATTAGTTAAATCATGATCATGATTTGCTAAACCTCTTAGCTAGGGCTAAGAGGTGAAGCTTGTAGCGTAATGAGAGACTTTTTGCTTATGCCTTTTGTTTAGACTGAACGGATGTTGATTTTAGTTTAATTAAGGGAATATTTTTAGTTTTTAATGGTTTGTTGTGACTAAAATTATAACGGGTTTGCGATAGCTTTGAGCATGTTCCTTTCCTTATTTTGATTATGACATCAGGAAGCCCTATTGTTCACCATCGTTTCCTAGGCATGGTCAAATGACGGTACCCTTCCTAACCTCCATACATCTTATAATTAGTTGTTAATTAGTTTAATTTTATTGTTTGCTTTGTCTCCTGGGCATGGTTTGGTGATGGAATCCATTCTAATTCATATACCTTTCATCTCTTGAAAACTATATCAAAGAAAGTTCAGTTCGATTTTTATGATTACACCCTTTAACTGGATGAAGATGGGACTCTAAGTTTAGTTGAGTTCTTGAGGTAGGCATAAGATCTCCCTAATCTCTACAAGTGGATCCTCTGAATCCCTAGTTTCTCACCTCAGATCTCTTTAAATTTTAAATAAATATTTCACTATTACTTCTTAAATTTATTTGATTTAGATTTCATCTTAGTGTAGTTCTAGTTCTACTTAGTTTCAGATAACGTACAAATATCAGTCCCTTGGGATTCGACCTCGGTCTCACCAAGTTTATTACTACATTACAACCCTATACTTGGGGAGTGAACAGTATCCATAGGTGGTGAAAGCCCACTACGGCGGGAGTATGTGTGGGGGTGTGTGTGATTTTGTATTAGCTACCGAACTCCACTTTAGTCTCCCATGTGACATCACTACATTTTGTGGGCCCCGCCATGGTGTGTTATATCCACACCATCCATCCATTTGGAGAGATAATTTTAGGGCATGAGCCAAAGTATGAGGCTAATCCAAAGCTCAAGTGGACCCCACCACAAAAAACAGTGAGGATTGAACACCTACCATTAAAATATTATTTAGGCTATAGAAGTTTTCAATTAAGCTAATATTTATGTTTTCCCTTATTCCATGTCTATATTAACTTATAAACAGGTTGGATCTCAAATAAACATCATGGTGGGCCATAAAAAGGTTTCAACGGTGGGTGTCACTATCCTACACTCTTCTATGGTAGTTTCACTTGAACTTTGGATCTGCCTCATTCTTTTGCTAATGCCTTAAAATGATCTCTCAATGGATAGATGGTGTGGATGCAACAATTATATCTTGGAAGGGCCCAAAGAACATGGTAACATCACATCAATAGCGAGACTCACTATTGTTGGATTCAGCAGCTAATCCACTTTGGGTAAACTAGCTATTACTTGTAACTCCTTCGTGGGTATTATCCTAATCATGAAGGCCTACCTTGATGTATTTTTTGTATATCCATACCATCCATGTGCTTTTCCATCAAAGATTTAGGATGTGATTCCAAATCACAAAAAGATCCAAATCTCAAGTGGCTCATACCAATCAAAACAGTGATGAATAGCCGTTAAAAAACTTTGGCAGGCCACAAAAGTTTTGGATTAGTTTGATCTTTGTAATTTCCCTTCATCTAAATCTTTTTAATATTATCAATAAGTTGAATTGCAAATAAATGCTACTAAAATCTTACGATCGGCCCTTTGTAATTTTTAATGGTGAGGCACTATATTACCAATCTTTCTAGTGGTGTGGTCCACCTAAGATTTAAATTTGTACATTTTTTGATACCCTGCCCAAAAATGGGCTGGAGAAACAGATGGATGGCATAGATATACAACACTCATCAAAGTGGGCCCCGCAGTCAGGGCTGCACTATGTTGGGTGAGGTTGGGCCGCACCTAATCCACTCTCCCTTAGTGGGTGTTCCGCAACCGTGTAAACGCCACCTTGATGTATTTTTTGTATATCTACAAAGTCCATATGTTTTACCATCTTATTTTACGAAGAGATCCCAAAATTTGTTAAGCTCCAAATCACAAGTGGGCCATACTAATAGAAATAGTGATAAATAAACCAATTTGATGTATTTTATGTATATCAATCATGTTCTTTTGTTCCTATAATCCGTTTATATGTAGACAAACTAATCATACCCATTCAAAAAGTGTTTTAGATGGATCAAATTCGTTTCATGTTAGATTGGGCTGAATTTTGTTCTGGATCCTAATTAGCACATTTTAAACATACCTGGCCATTCAAATCAACTTTAGGATGGCTTAATCATAGAATTTGATCAATCTCATCGTTATAAGTTATTCTTGTAATTACACTTCTATTGTAAGTAGGCTATAATATCGGTTTTTTATTTTTATTTTTTTTTATAATCTCAATTCTTTTCAAAATTTTAATTTTTCTTAAACATTGTTATTTTTTTTTCAAACTTTATAACTTTTTTTTTTTTTCAAAATCACAATTTTGTTTTAAACTTTTCAATTTTTTTTTTCCAAAATATCATTTTTTTTAATCTCAAAATTTTTAAAAATCTCAAATTTTCTCAAATATTGTCTTTTTTTTGAAATTTTTTTTTAATCTTTTCAATTTTCTTTTTCAAAATATCTTTTTTCCTTCAAAATTATCAAATCTATTCAAACTTAATTAATTTTTTTTCAAAATCTCAACTTATCTCAAACATTATTAATTGTTATATATATATAGGGAAAAGGTACTATGCGCTCGACCTCATGATAAGCTCCCGTGAGGTCGAGCTGTGTGGGCCCCACTGTGATGCGTGTCGACCATCAACACCGTGCATTTGATGGGTCTCCTTTAAATTATGGGATATCCTAAAAATCAGCCGTATACAGAACTCTGTTGGGCCATACCATATAAAATCATTTGAAGACACCGTTAAAACATATAAAAACACTTAGTGGGGCCCACCTGAGTTTTGAATGTTGCTGAAACTTGGTCTGAACCCTCATCCAAGTGGGACACACATAATGGATGGGCAGGATTTGCAAACCACATCTCGGTGGGCCCAAAAAATGATTATGAATGTTTTAATGGTGCACGGCCCCTCTCCACTTCTGTATGTGTTGTGGCCCACACAAGTAACGGATTGACTTGAATTTTGAGACCTAGGCCCATGATGGAATGGTGCATCTGATTGATGGGGTAGATGTTCGAAACGCATCATGGTGGGGCCCACGCAACTCGACCTCATGGGACGGACTCGTGAGGTTGAGTGCATAGTACCTTTTCCCATATATATATATATATATATATATATATATATATATATATATATATATATATATATATATATATATATATATATAACTTCTCAACTATTTTTATTCCAAAATCATAATTTATTTTAAACTTCCTAATTTTCTTTTTCAAAATTTCAATTATTTATCAAAATCTCGATTTCTTTTAATCTCAATTTTTTTTGAACTTCATTTTCTAAAATCTTGATTTTTAATAAAATACTAACAATGTAGAGTTGGATTTTTCATGTGATATTGTAAAGCATTTAAATATCAGATTTAAAATAATAATAATAATAATTTCCATTTGATTGATATAAAAACAAAGGAAAACAAAAATCGATGCATTCAAATAATTGATACAAAAATAATCTTAGATATAAATAAATACAATTAAACCACTAAAATTCTATTAAAAAATACTTCTTAAAATATAATAAAGTCCAAATTTCAACCAAAAAAAAAAAAAACCATGCAGTTGGGGCAAAAGTGATTTGACGATAGGCCATGAACCGTTGCAAAAGTAAATAAAATCCATCACAAAATGTTAAGTTGGTTTTTAGGCGGTACTTTGTGATGGATCTAAATCCATTGTAAAATCTTAATTTGCGACAGACTAAATCCGTCACAAATCTCATTTTAGTAAGAGAATCCATCGATAAATCCCACCACGAAAACCCGCCAAATTTCCAAGATGCGCACAACGAACATTTTTCATTAGCGACGAATGGTGTCCATTGCAAAATTCATCACAAATTTAATATAATGTTATTGCTTAGTAAGAGGAAATCAACTAAAGTCTCTTGCGGTAGCCTCTGGCGAGTGTGTATGTCCATAGATTCTTGTGTAAGATCGAGGTTTGTTGTGAGCCTATAGAAAACATCAAAAGTCTCTTATGGGAGCCGGTTCCTATGTAGGATGGTAAAGGTTAGATGTCAACTTGATTTAAAACATCGGATGGTGAAATCCAGTATACTCATGGATTGAGTGCGGTCGCCGGGAGTAGAGTGAGGAAATTGAACCATTATAGATGCTTGTGTTTGTGATTGTATTTCTGCACTTGTTTAAGTATACTTATATGATTGAATGTTTAATTATATGTTGGATTATTAGACGAATACTAGGAATTGATGGTTAGCATATCCCACACACATGTACACTATCTTGTTTATAGACTAGTTACTTTATTGATATATTATTTGTAGTATATGTGATTAGACCCTTTATTGGCTTGGAAGCCTTAGAGTTAATAGACCTGCTTAGCCTAATTTATATATTAGCTTAAGTAATTAGGTATTAAAAGATGAAAATTTTTAATTGGTCCTAATCACCTACCGAACCAACTTAGCAACATGTATATTAAAAAAAAATAAAAAAATCAGGATGGGGCCATGGCTTGCCCAAACAAATGGATCATGTGCAATACAACATAAATAACATGATGGGCTCCACTATTGGTACTCAACGGCTAATGCTCCATCACCATTGCTTCCTATGGTGCGGTTCATTTGAACTTAGGGTTGACCTTAATTTCTAGTCCATGCCCTATCCTAATATGGCAAAAAGAAAGGATGGTATAAGATGACCCACTATAACATTAAATGTCAGGTTTTTCCTCCCATAATTAGCTTCGATAAAACGACTCAAGTGACACCACCTCCTCCCCAGCTCTCTTTTCTTTTCTATTTTTCTTATCTTTCCTTCGCCAGTGGTGACTCAAGTTAACCATATCTAGTACAAGTCAACCCACACGCCCAAAATCAAAACTAAATGTGTTGGCCCTATTTCCAGGGATCACAGCGTTGAACCTAAAAATTAAGCAAATCTAAATCTCTGCTAAACATACCATAGGAAATGGTGTTGATTGAATGTCCACCATTAAAAACTTTCTAGGGCCCATCATAATGCCCACCATAAATTTGTTTGCCATCTAACCTGTGGATAAGGACACATAGACCTGGATGAAGGAATAAATAAATATCAGCTTGATATAAATCTTTTATAGCCCACCAGAAGTTTTTAATGGTGAGCATGCATTCATCACCACTGTTTCCTATGGTGTGGTCTACTTGAGATTTAGATATGCCTTATTTCAGCTCATGCCCTAAAATGATTTGGTAAATTGTATGGACCAGCATGGATTAAACACATACATCATGAGAGGCCCCACAGTGCACCATATGCATTCTCTATCCATGTCAAAGGTTCCTTGGGCATGCATTTTCATCATTTTAGGAAAAACCATAATTTAAATGTACCAATGATGTCTAGTTCAGAATAACTTAATTAATGAGGTAGCTTACTGAAAACTTCATTGAAAAGAAAAGTATCAAGATGTAAATACCAAATATATATATATATATATATATATATATATATATATATATATATATAAAATCTCTGGAAGAGTATGCCTGACTGAAGTAGATTGCATGGTGTGCCACACACCACCTGCCTCGACAGTTTGTTAATGTCACCAAGTTATGTGGACCCCACCATGATGTATGTGCCATATCTACACCGCCCATGCATTTTTTGAGATCATTTTAGGGCATGGGCCCAAGAATGAGGTAGATCCAAAGCTCAAGTGGACCATACCATGGAAAGTGGTGGGGACAATGACATCTACTGTTGAAACCTTCTCAGAGGCCCACCATGATGTTTATTTGCCATTCAACCTGATCATAAGGTTGCACATACTTGAATGAAGGGAAAAGACAAATATTAACTTGATTCGAGAGTTCTACTTCTACGGCTCCATAAAGTTTTTGGATGGTAGTCGTTCAATCGTCATTGCTTCATGTAAGGTGGTCTTCACCATTGCTGCATGTAGCGTGATTTACTTGAGCTTTGCATCTGACTCACAATTTTGGGTCATGTCTTGAAATGATCACCTTAATGGGTGGACACTGAATATAATAGATATAAAATGATGGGGCCGTAAAACTTGATGACGTCAACACATCACGCAATCAGTTTCATAAACACAATCCACTTCCACATATGGCACACCACCAACTTTAGTGGTGTGGTGTGTTGACATCACCAAGCTCCACCATGAAGTATGTGTTATATTCACATTGTCAATCCACTTTACCATATCGTTTTAGGCCATCAGCCTATAAATGAGGTAGATCCAAAACTCAAGGGGTCCACTCACCATAGAAAGCAGTAGAGATTGATTTCCACCATTGCAACCTTTCTATGGCCCACCAGGATGTTTATTTGCCATCCAACTTATTCAAAAAGTCACACTATCAAGGAAAAAAATAAATAAATATAGATTGATCTAGAACTTCCTTTACCCCGAGCCACTGTCAATGGTAGACTTTCAATCATCTCTACTTTCGGTGGTGTGATCCACTTAATATTTAGATTTGTCTCATTTTTGGGCTCAAGGCCTAAAATGATATCACCAAATGGACAAACAGTTTGGATATAACACATGTATCATGTTAGGGCCAATATAACTCAATTCATCAACACACCATTAAGGCCAACGATGTGGGGCACACTGCGCAATCCACTTCCGTTGTGGCATGCCTCACACCAAGGACTTCAATGGTGTGTTAATGTTACCAAGTTTTGTTAGCCCTACCATAATATATGTGTTATATCTAAAATGTTCATTCATTTGATGAAATAGTTATAGGGTTTATGAAAATAAAAATAAAAATGAGATAGATCTAAAGCTCAAGTGAGCTGCAGCGGAGATTAAACGTCTACAGTTGAAAACACACCAGCAACGTAGTTGGTGTGGATATGTGTCGTGCAAGTGCGCCAACACTCCTTGGTCTCCATGTTGTACAAACAGTTCAAAGGAAATCAAAGTTACATGCCCCACAATGATGTATTTATCATATCTACATAGTTTATCCACTTGGTGAGATCAATTTATGATGCAAGGATGAACGCGATGAGGTTGAACACTGTCTTCCTCAAGGATAACTACTCCGAATCCACGGAGCTTCTCTTGACTCCTCACAAAGACTTCTCGAATCCACGAGGAAAGAAAGTAAGAGAATAGGAATAAACTCTAGTAAAATTTGAAATTAATTGTTGAATGAATAAAAATGAGTTTACACCCCTTTAAATAAGGGAACCAAGCAATAGGAAAGAAAACAAACTCAAACTACAACTAAAACTCCTAGAATCTGCAACTTGTTATAAATAGTAAACTTACTATTTATAGACGGTCGTGATGTCTACTGTGCACAAGGTTTTCGGCCAAAAATAGTAAGTGTCCTATTTGGCTTCACCAAACCGTTCTCCTAATTATTCTAAGCACTTTTCATGTTGGACACAACTCCTAAAGCCCAACGGATGAAGAGCTATAAGCATACTAAAACTTACTATTTATAGTCAAAACGAAATTAAAATGGGGAAACGACCGTCGATCAGGGGTTTTCTCACAAATCTGGCCTGCAAAACCCGGCGTAGCAGGGTTGGTTGGCTAAAGTAGCTCGTTCTACCCCAAAATCATATATTTTACGTCAAATAACTCATTCTGGATTGCAAGATATGCCTGATCTAAGGTCCAACGGTCCGGATCACTTATGTTGCCGACCGTGCCTTTTCTGATCCATCTTGGCCATGAAATTGTCCTCTACCCGCTCTACATCAGTCTCCTCCACTTGAAAAGAACTCGTCCTCGAGTTCTCCTCCTGCGCTGGTTCATGATACTCGATCAGGTCCACAATGTTGAAAGTCGGTGAGATCGCCAGGTCATCTGGAAGATCAACAACATAAGCATTGTCATTGATCTTTCACATAATCGGTACTAGGCCAATCTTCTTATTTTTTAACTTGTTGTACATCTCAGTCAGAAATCTCTCTTTACATAGATGGATCATAACGTGGTCGCCCACCTCGAATACTTTTTATCACCGGTGCTTGTCCGCTTGTTCCTTGTACTTCTCGTTCGAGGCATGTAGCTTGGCCTGCACTTCTGCATGGACGCCCATGATCTTATCTGCCATATGTTCAGCTTCAACGCTCGTGCTTGGGTTCTTGGGTAAAGGGACCAAGTCAAGTGTGTGGTGAGGCACTCGTCTGTATATAATCTGGAACGACGATTTCTCTGTCGTGCAGTTCACCATGTTATTGAACGAAAACTCTGCTTAAGACAAGGCCAAGTCCCACTGCTTCGGATTTTCTCCTGTAATACTGTGAAGGAGGTTTCCCAAGGTGTGATTCATAACTTCGGTCTGCCCATCAGTCTGTGGGTGGTAAGCACTGATGAAATGAAGTCGTGTATCGAATCGAGTCCACAAAGTTCGCCAAAAGTGACTAATGAACTTCGTGTCACGATCAAAAGTAATGGTTTTAGAGACCTCGTGTAGCCGTATGACCTCCCTAAAGAATAGATTCACCACATGTGTTACATCGAGGGCCTTCTTGCATGGGATAAAGTGCGCCATCTTAGAGAAACGATCGACCACCACGAACACCAAATCCATGTCGCATTGTGTTCGTGAAAGACTAAGTACAAAGTCCATTGATAAATCCTCCCAAGGACTATCAGGAACAGGTAACGGGGTGTAGAGTCTCGTATTCTGAGATTGTCCCTTGGAAGTTTGACAAATATGACAACGTTGTATGGATCTTCCCACATCACGTACTAATTGTAGCCAATAATACCATTCTTCTACAAGAGCTCACGTCTTGTCTTGCCCAAGGTGTCCACCAAGGCCACCTCCACGTAGCTCCTGAATAATCTGCTCCCTTAGAGAACTTTGGAGGATGCACAATCGATTCGCTTTGAAGAGAAAATCATCCTATATATGAAGGTCACTGAGGTGACCTTCTT
Source organism: Magnolia kwangsiensis (assembly GCA_037074715.1). Taxonomy (NCBI): domain Eukaryota; kingdom Viridiplantae; phylum Streptophyta; class Magnoliopsida; order Magnoliales; family Magnoliaceae; genus Magnolia; species Magnolia kwangsiensis. The sequence continues at coordinate 101,026,327 of CM073574.1, read as the reverse complement.
GGCACTTTATCCAAGAATCCTTGAAATCCTCGTTTGCGGCATACAGCTCATTGAGACAGTTGAAGCCAACCACCTCGTTGCTCATCGTAACAAGTAGTGATACACGACAGCTAAGTGCATCAGCCACCTTGTTCTGCTGTCCTGACTTGTGCTTCAGAACGAACGTGAATTCCTGTAAAAACATAACCCATCTAGCATGCACACGATTCATGTTAGTCTGACTATTAATAAACTTTAATGCTTGATGGTCAGTGTATAGAATAAACTCCCTTTGAATCAGATAATGCCGCCAATGTCACAATGCCTGAACAACTACGTACAACTCAAGCTCATAAGTTGACCACTTCTTTCGGGCTTCGCTAAGTTTCTCCCTGTAGAAAGCTACCGGCCTACCTTCCTGTGATAATACTCTCCCAATTCCAACATATGAAGCATCACACTCAATCTCAAACAATTTATTGAAATTAGGAAGCACCAAGACTAGTGTTGTAGACAAATGTTGCTTGATCTCGTGAAAGTCTTGTCAACTTTATCGGTCCATTGGAATGGTCCCTTTTTCATGCAATCTGTTATAGGAGCGACTATGGTGCTAAAGTCTCACATAAATCGATGATAAAAAGTCACTAATCCGTGAAAACTCCTCACCTCATGAATGTTTGTCGGGATCGGCCATTCCCTAATAGCTCACACATTTTCATCGTCCACTCAAATGCCTGTAGACGTTACAACAAATCCTAGAAACAACATATTTTCAATTAAAAAGTTATATTTTTTCAAGTTAAGGTACAACTTGTTATCTTATAGGACCTGCAGCACCTGCCTGAGATGTTTCTTGTACTCTGCCTCATCCTAGCTATATATTAATATGTCATCAAAATATACTACCAAAAATTGGCCAGTGAATGGTTTTAGAACTTAATTCATCAAACGCATGAAAGTACTTGGTGCGTTTGATAGACCGAAGGGCATGACCAGCCACTCATACAACCCTTCATTTGTCTTGAATGTCATTTTTCACTCATCACCGGGTCAGATACGAATCTGAAAGTACCCACTCTTTAGATCTAGTTTAGAGAACACTTTGGCCCCTCCCAGCATATCGAGTATGTCATCCAACCGTGGTATTGGGAACCGATATTTGATGGTAATTTTGTCGATTACTCAGCTTTCGACACACATGCGCCAGCTTCCATCTTTTTTTGGCATTAATAATGCTGGTACAGTACATGGGCTCATGCTCTCTCTTAATAGACCCTTACGGATCAATTCCTCTACTTGTCCTGAAGTATCTCACACTCCTTCGGACTCATCCGATAATGAGGTCGATTGGGTAGGCTAGCCCCAGGGATGAGGTCTATGTGATGTTAGATGTCCCTCATGGGAGGCAATCCATCAGGTAAATCTTCAGGCCACACTTCTTTGAATTCGTTTAGCAACAGTCTTAAGCTTGGAGGGATGTTTAAGGGTTCCTCTTCCTTGCCCTTCACCACTACGGCATATACCTCACCAGTTTCCTTGGATTCCTCCATAAAATTTCGAATGGTCAAGAGAGAACTCCCTTCCACTTTAGAGGCTTCAGGGTGGTTCTCTGGTGCCATAGGGGCAAGGATTATTTTTTGACTATCCTTGATGAATATGTAGGCATTGTCTCATCCCCGATAGTGCATCACGGTCCAACTACCAGGGTCGACCGAGTAGCATATGGCAAGCTTTCATGTTAACCACATCACAAAGTATCTGATCCTTATAATGTTTACCAATTGAAAACGAGATAGTGCATTGTTCAGTTACCTTGGTCTCATTCACCTTTTTTATCCAGCCAATTGAGTACGGGGAAGGATGTCTTGTCGTTGGTAGCTGTAACTTGTCCACCAGCACTCTTGAGACAATGTTCTTACTGCTACCACTGTCTATGATCACATCATATACCTTTCTGTTGAGAGTGCACCGAGTATGAAATATATTGTGCCGTTATGGATGTAATTCCTTTCGCGGGGTATACAGTAGTCGCCTCACAACGAGAGATTCGCCACGATCCTCGCCTGTCGCTTCGCCACCACATGCTATTTCTTTAGTGGTTTGCTCTTATTCATCAAAGTCATGATCTTCTTTTGCGGCCTCATCTTCAGTGCCCCCTTCGTTTATAGTCAAGTGTGATGTCGGACGTTAAGGACAAGTGTTTGATAAGTGGCCTGGTTGGCCACAGCGGTAACAATTGTTCGGCCTTGGCCGAGCATAAGGATTCAGAATCCTACTCGGCCCTGCTGTTATGGGTGCTGCCCATTGAGGTCTGAATGGTCCGCTCCCCATATCATGGTTCACGGGTGGAGGAGGTTGAGGACATTCTCCTACCGGATCTTTTCCTCGAGCCAGCACTGGATCCTGTGTGGGACCCGTTATAAGGGGTCGGTCACATTTATGACAGAGTTCGATATCATCGAGTAGGGTCGATATCATCGAGCGTATACTCCCGATAGCATCGACTGATCTCTTGATGATACAAACTCAAATGTCATTTTTGCTTTTGGAAACCTTTTGCCAACTAGTCAATGAGATCGAGACACGCATCGATGTTATCGAATTTTAAACTCCGATTCCATCAATAGAGGGATCGATCTATCGACAGGCGAAAATAAGAGAGACAAGCCTTGAAAAATTTCATGTTCTAAAGATATGATTGGGGAATAGCCGATGTCATCGGAATTTGTATATCGATGATATTGGAGTCCGTGTCGATGTGATCGATAAATCGTATAGATTTACCTATAAGCTTGTTGGACGGTTTGTGTCTAGTCTTGATCCAATTGACCAGGTCTCGATATGATCGACATATGAATATCGATTTCTCGACTGGCCCCCCGATCAACGTTTAAAACACCCTGAAATATTTACTGGAGGAAACATGCGTCCACTGTCGATATGATCGAATGACTTCCGATATGATCGATATTTGAATTCAGATTGAATCGGACAGTCATCAATATATCGAAGCTTACAGTAGTTTTCTTTAGAAAAATAGGGGCACCGAAAAACTTCCTGTTGATATTATCGATCCACTTTCGATGGGATCGATATTCGAATATCGATGATATCGATTGAGATTCCGATATATCGATAAATTTTCAAGATCAATGTTTGATTGCTAGATGCTTTTTATACTCACTCGATTGTATCGATTGAGACACTGAGGACATCGACAGAGAAGGTCGATCATATCAAAAGGTGAATCGATACAATCGACAGGGTAAGAAAACTTAAAGAATTTCCTGTTTGGTAAAAAGTTTTCTTATAATAAAACCTTAAGCTGTTCTACTTATTTTTAAGGGTTTTAATCACCTGGTGTTTTGGGACATGGGATGTGAGGCTATGATTTACCTATGGCTAGCTTCCACACATCCAGTTGAGGCAGACACTTGAATTGATCTTCCTGTTAGGCGCTGTTGTCCGACTGACTCAACTTACAGCGTAATTGACAAACCAGGGCACTAGTAGGTGCACTTTCACTACGACCAGTCGTAGTGTCCACAGGACCAGTCGTGAATGTGATTTCTTCACTTATAAATAGATGACGAATTTCAGAGTATTTTATTGAATTCAAGCTAAATCAATACGTCAATCTGATATATAAATTAGTCATTATTTTAAGCTATATTGTGCTCATTTAATATTCTCTTTTATTAGCTTTCCTTGCATTTGATTTTGAATTTTCACATTCCAATTTTATTTGAAAGAGGGATTATAGTATTCCCATTTCTTGGAATTAAAATCAAATCAAGCTAGCCCAAGGTACTTTAAATCTAAAATCAATTTAGAACCTAGAACCATTTCATAAGTGAGTTTGAATATTGAACTTCAACATTGAACTTCTACTCCGACTTGGTTCTTTTGGGCTACATCTAAAGGAGAATATCTAGGTATTTTACAGTTTTTGTAAATTTCTTTATTTAAATTTTTATTAAGATTGAGGTAGAAAAATATCTGTTTTGGTTTTTCTAAGGTGATCCAGAAAACTCAGAGTGTGGGGTTTTTAAATTATGTAAGCCCATTTGAAAGACACAATTGTGAGGGTTTTAGGTGAACCTGGAAAAATCTATTTTCATAGTGAAAACTAATATCCATTGTGTGAGGATATTATGAGTGAAGTAGTTGTGTTGTTGTTGTTTAACAGTTGGTGTACACATAAGCGAACCACTATAATTTCTTGTCTTGTGGTTTGAATGTTTATTTCTTTTTGTGGATGATTATAATTTCCCTTATTACATTTGTGGAGAATGCTATAATCCTTATGTGGGTGTGAGGGAGTGTTGTAATAGTTTAGATTTCATTCCATTGCTATTTATTTATTTATTCCTCTATATCAAGTTTGAGTTTTTGATATACAAACCGTTCTAGTAAGGTTGTCCTGCCATAAACCCTTGGATTTTATGGTGCAAGGTTATCCTTAAAACATCATTTGTATCAACATCTCAATACTCATACATATTTAAATTCTATTGTTAAATTTTTTTTATTTGGCATAGTCGTATTCACACCCCCCCCCCCCCCCCCCCCCCCCTGACATATAGCTCGGCCTTTTCAATAACTCTCTCTTTAGAGGTCGAATTTAGACTATTTCAGCTCATTGCAATGGTAACTTATCAAGCTTCCAAATTGGACCAGAATTGTCTAATTGAGACCGTTCGATATCCCAAAAGCATGTTGGGACTCTTCGATCATCATTTTTTAATATGGTTTGTTAATCTTTCCAAATCGCGTGATCCAACGAGACGCCCATAACTTCATCATTTGGTGACAGATTGGGTCAATCTTTAGTCATCTGAAAGGTACTTTAGTGCTCTTTCATTCCTCACTGGAATCGTCGTATTCTGAGACCATTTAGGCATCCGTAAGTGGGATTGTAGTCATCAGTCCTAAATTTTTCCTTCATCCCCTTGTCCAATGTAACCCTCATAACTCTCTCTTCAAAGGTCGAATTTAGACTATTTCAGTTCATTGCAATGGTAACTTGTCAAGCTTCCAAATTAGACCAAAATTGCCTAATTCAGAGATCGTTAAATATCCCAAAAGCTCATTAGAACTCTTTGATCGCCATTGTTGAATATGGATCGTTAATCTTTTCAAATCGTGTGATCCAACGAAGAGGGGTATAACTTTATTATTTGATGTCGTTTGGGTCGATTTTTGGTCATCTGAAAGGTACTTTAGTCCTCTTGCATTTCTGACTGCAATAGTCACATTTCGAGAGCATTTGGGCATCCGTAAGTAGGATTGCAGTCGTCGGTCCTGAATTTTTCCATCATCTCCTTATCCAAAAGTAACCCTCATAACTCTCTCTTCAAAGGTCGAATTTAGACTATTTCAACTCATTGCAATGGTAACTTATCAACCTTCCAAATTAGACCAAAATTGCCTAATTTAAAGACCATTCAACATCCAAAAAGCATGTTGCAACTCTTCGATTGTCATTTTTCAACATGGATTGATAATCTTTCCAAATCGCGCAATCCAACGGAGATGCCTATAACTCCATCATTTGATGTCAGATTGGATTGATTTTTGGTCATTGGAAAGGTACTTTAGGGCTCTTGCATTTCTGCATGCAATCATCGTATTCCAAGACCATTTGGGCACCAATAAGTGGGATCGTAGTCATCGATCCTAAATTTTTCCATCATCTCCTTGTCCAATAGTAACCCTCATAACTCTCTCTTTAGAGGTCGAATTTAGACTATTTCAGCTCATTGCAATGATAACTTGTCAACCTTCCAAATTGGACTAGAATTTCCTAATTCAAAGACCGTTCGATATCCCAAAATCATGTTGGAACTCTTTGATCGTCATTTTTCAATATGGACTGTTAATCTTTCCAAATTGTGTGATCCAACGAAGATGGGTATAACTCCATCATTGATGTCGGATTGGGTCAATTTTTAGTCATCTGAAATATACTTTAGTGCTCTTTCATTCCTCACTGGAATCATCATATTCTGAGACCATTGGGGCATCCGAAAGTGGGATCGTAGCCATCAGTCTTGAATTTTTCCATCATCTCCTTGTCCACTATTAACCCTCATAACTCTCTCTTCAGAGGTTGAATTTAGACAATTTTAGCTCACTACAATTGTAACCTATCAAGCTTCCAAATTAGACCATAATTGCCAAATTCAAAGAACATTCAATATCCCAAAAACACGTTGGAACTCTTCGATTACCATTGTTGAATATAGATTGTTAATCTTTCCAAATCGCATGATCCAACGAAGAGGGGTATAACTCTATTATTTGATGTCGTATTGGTCAATTTTTGGTCATCTGAAAGGTACTTTAGTCCTCTTTTCTGACTGCAATCGTCACATTTCGAGACTATTTGGGCATCCATAAGTAGGATCACAGTCGTCGGTCATAAATTTTTCCATCATCTCCTTGTCCAAAAGTAACCCTCATAACTCTCTCTTCAAAGGTCGAATTTAGACTATTTCAGCGCATTGTAATGGTAACTTGTCAAGCTTCCAAATTGGACTAAAAGTGTCTAATTCAGAGACCGTTCGATGTCCCAAAAGCTCGTTGGAACTCTTCAATTGTCAATTTGCAATATGGATTGTTAATCTTTCCAAATCACGAGATCCAATGGAGACGCTTATAACTCCATCATTTGATGTCGAATTGGGTTCATTTTTGGTCATTTGAAAGGTACTTTTGTGCTCTTACATTTTTAACTGCAATCATCATATTCCGAGACCATTTGGGCATCCGTAAGTGGGATCGTGGTCCTCGATCCTAATTTTTTTCTTCATCTCCTTGTCCAATAGTAACCCTCTTAAGTCTCTCTTCAAAGGTTGAATTTAGCCTACCTCCACTCATTACAATGATAACTTGTCAAGCTTTCAAATTGGGCTAGAATTGCATAATTCAGAGACCGTTCGATATCCTAAAAGCATGTTGGAATTCTTTGAACGTCATTTTTCAATATGGACTGTTAATCTTTCCAAATCGTGTGATTCAACGGTGATGCCTATAACTTTATCATTTGATGTTGGATGGGGTTGATTTTTCGTTATCTGAAAGGTACTTTAGTGCTCTTCCATTTATGACTCGAATTGTTGTATTTCGATAACATTTGGGCATCCGTAAGTAGGATCGCAATCGTCAGTCCTGAATCTTTTCATCATCTACTTGTCCAATAGTAACCCTCATAACTCTCTCTTCAGAGGTGGAATATAGACTATTTCAGCACATTACAATGGTAACTTGTCAAGCTTACAAATTGGACAAAAAGTGCCTAATTTAGAGATCGTTCGATATCCCAAAAGCACATTGGAACTCTGAAATGGCCAAGCTATAGGTCCTAGAGGTGGGGTGGGGGGGGGGGGGGGGGGGGGGTTGTTGAATAGGACTATGCCAAATTTAAGATAAATACAGTGGAATTAAAGAAAGAACACTAGCCAAATAAATAAATCAATTCTCAATGTTGAATTAAAATGCAACCTCAAAATTCAAATTTTGAGAGATTGATACAAAAGTTATTCTAAGGACAACCTCTCACAAAAAACCAGAGTTTATTGTAGGACAACCTTATTTTTAGAAAGCTCTTTGTATCAAAAACTAAAACCGAAGAAGAATAAATAAATAGTAAGGAACCGAAATAAAATGCAGGAATATAAATCTAAACTATTACAACATTCCCCACTGAGCTTGAAATGAAAATATTACACCACTCACATCCACACATACATCCCACAATTCTGAATGATAAATGATAGGAAATATAAATCACACATCCACAAAATACAAGGGATTATAGTGGTTCGCCTGTGTGTACACCAACTATTAATAAACAGCCACACAGCTACTCCACTCCTAATATCCTCACACGGTGGATATTAGCGTTCACTATCAAAGATAGGTTTTCTAGGTTCACCTAAAACCTTCCCAATTGTGTCTTTCTCTGTGCACAATTTTAAAAAAAAAACCCCAATTCTGAGTTTTCATGGCTCTCCTCAGATAACCAATACAATGAGATTTTTTCTGGTAAATCTCAAAAGAAAACCAAATGAAAGTAAATTATATAAACGTAAAATACCTGAATTTCTCCTTCGTTGTAACAGCCTAGAAGAACCAAGTTAGAGTAGAGATTTGAATGTCAAAGTTTAATATCCAATACTCACTTTACAATGGTTCTAAGTTCTAATTGATTTTAAATTAAACCAGATGGGCAAGCTTTAATTGATTTTATTCTAGAGAAAGGAAAATAAAACTTCATCTTTTCATATCAGATTGGAATACAAGAAATAAAATCAATTTAAAAAGCTAAAGAAAGAGAATATTAAATATGCATACTTAGCTTAAATGGAGCACAGACTTCTCTCAGAAGGCCAAATTAAATGAGCTTCTATTTTCTTAATTATTCTGAGATTCGTGCTCTATTTATAGGTGAGAAAATCACATCTTCGACTGGTCCAGAGATCTCTACGATTGGTCGTACAACCAATGGATATTTGAAATTTTGGGCGCGATAAGATAAGGTAGTTTCACGACTAGTCGTAGGTATTCTACGACTGGTTGAAGGTTGCTCAAGACTAGTCGAAGCTAGTCAAATTTCAACGTTGTAGTTCAAGTCGTAGGTTCACGACTAGTCGAAGGAGCAGTCGACCCTGTTCATACGACTAGTTGAACAATCCATAGGACTGGTCGAAGCTTAACAAAAAATTCTAAATTTTTGCAACAACTTACGACTGGTCTAGAAATAGTTTGGGCTGGTCGAGGCAATGCTAGGACTAGTCGAACAAAGTCCAGGACTAGTCTTAGAACAGACCAAACTTACTTATATAAAATATATTAATTATGTATCTAAAATGACCTACTCTAAAGGTCAACCCAAGGTCAAACATACCTCAATAGTGAAGTAAGGACATTAAAATTTAAAGACGAGTGACCTTTGAGAATAATGAAGCTTGAAATCTTAGTGTAGCTTGAACTTGAAAGTTTCTTGAGATGTCAATGTCGAACTTGAAAGCTTCTTGAGATCTCGAATTATACTTGTCTTGAATTAAGTCGAACATTCTCACATTTTCGAGTCTTCACTTGTGAACAGTGCTTGTCTATCGAAGCTGATCTTGTGAGACTTTTGTTGTGACTTGGCATATCTTGAGTAGAGCTTTGTTCTTCACATATACAAGCTTCATAACAAGATAAAAATAATGTCTTTGGCTCTACGAATTTGACAATATAAAGGGGCTATCAACTATAGCACTTACAAACTCTTTATTCATTATTTTTCAATATAGATTGTTAATCTTTTTTCAAATCACGTTATCTATTGGAGATGCCTATAACTCCATCATTTGATGTTGGATTAGGTTGATTTTTGATCAGCTGAAAGGTACTTTAGTGGTCTTGCATTTCTAACTGCAATCGTCGTATCCCGAGAGCATTTGGACATCCGTAAGTGTGATCGCAGTCGTCGATCCTGAATTTTTCTTTCATCTCCTTGTCTAATAGTAACCATCATAACTCTCTTCAAAGGTCGAATTTAGACTATTTTAGCTCATTGTAATGGTTACTTAGAAAGCTTCCAAATTAGACTAGAACTGCCTAATTTAGAGACTGTTCGATATCCCAAAAGCACGTGGGAACTCTTTGATTGTCATTTTTCAACATGGATTGTTAATCTTTCCAAATCTCCCGATCCAATGGAGACGCCTATAACTCCATCATTTGATGTCGGATTGGGTTAATTTTTGGTCGTAGGAAAGGTTCTTTAGTGCTCTTGCATTTCTAATTGCAATCGTCGTATTCCGAGACCATTTGGGCATCCATGAGTGGGATTGCAGTCGTCGATCCTGAATTTTTCCTTCATTTTCATGTCCAATAGTAACCCTCATAACTCTCTCTTCAGAGGTCGAATTCAGACTATTTCAACTCATTGCAATGATAACTTGTCAAGCTTCCAAATTGGACCAAAATTGCCTAATTTAAAGACTGTGTGATATCCTAAAAGCATGTTGGAACTCTTTGATTATCATTTTGCAATATGGACGGTTAATCTTTCTAAATCGCGTGATCTAACGGAGATGCCCATAACTCCACCATTTGATGTTGGATTTTTAGTCATCTGAAAGGTACTCTAGTGCTCTTTCATTTTTAACCGAAATTGTTATATTCCAAGACCATTTGGGCGTCCGTACGTGGTATCGGAGTCGTCGGTCCTAAATTTTTACTTCATCCCCTTATCCAATAGTAACCCTCATAACTCTCTCTTCAAAGGTCGAATTTAGACTATTTCAGCTCATTGCAATGGTAACTTGTCAAGCTTCCAAATTGGACCAAATTTGTCAAATTCAGAATAACCACCACAACTCTCTCTTTAGAGGTCGAATTTAGACTATTTCGGCTCATTGCAATGGTAATTTTTCAAGCTTCCAAATTACACCAGAATTGATAGATTAAGAGGCCATTCGATATCCCAAAAGCATGTTGGAATTCTTCGATCGTCACTTTTCACCATGGATTGTTAATCTTTCCAAATCGGCCGATCTAATGGAGAGGCCTATAACTCCATCATTTGATTTAGGATTAGGTCAATTTTTGGTCATCTGAAAGGTACTTTAGTGCTCTTACATTTTTGACTGCAATTGTCGTATTCTGAGACCATTTGGGTAGCCGTAAGTGGGATCACAGTTGTCATCATTTTCCAATATGGACTACTAATCTTTCCAAATCACGCATTCTAACAAAGATGCCCATAACTCCATCATTTAATGTCAGATTGGGTCAATTTTTAGTCATCTGAAATTTCCTTTAGTGCTCTTTCATTCCTCACTAGAATCGTCATATTCTGAGACCATTTGGGCATCGGTAAGTGGGATCGTAGTCGTCGATCTTGAATTTTTCCTTCATCTCCTTGTCTAATAGTAACCCTCATAACTCTCTCTTCAAAGGTCGAATTTAGACAATTTCAGCTCATTGCAATGGTAACTCGTCAAGCTACTAAATTAGACCAGAATTTCCTAATTCAGAAACCGTTTGAACTTTTCGATCATCATTTTTGAATATGGATTGTTATTATTTTTAAATCACGCGATCTAATGCAGACGGGTATAACTCTACCATTTGATGTCGGATTGGGTCAATTTTTGGTCGTCTGAAAGGTACTTTAGTGCTCTTCCATTTCCAACTACAATCATCGTATTCCGAGACCATTTGGGCATCCATATGTGGGATCACGGTTGTCGATCCTGAATGTTTCCTTCATCTCCTTGTCCAATCGTAACCCTCATAACTCTCTATTCAGAGGTCGAATTTAAATTATTTCAGGTCATTGGAATGGTAACTTGTCAAGCTTCGAAATGGGACCAGAATTGCCTAATTCAGAGACCGTTCGGTTTCCCAAAAGCACGTTGGAACTCTTTGATCGTCATTTTTCAAAATGGATTGTTAATCTTTCCAAATCGCGTGATCCAATGGAGATGCTTATAACTACATCATTTGATGTCGAATTGGGTTGATTTTTGGTCATCTGAAAGTTACTTTAGTGCTATTGCATTTCTGACTGCAATCATCATATTCCGAGACCATTTGGGCATCCATAGGTGGGATCGCAGCCGTCGATCTTGAATTTTTCCTTCATTTTCATTTCCAATAGTAACCCACATAACTCTCTCTTCTGAGGTCAAATTTAGACTATTTCAGCACATTACAATGATAACTTATCAAGCTTCCAAATTAGATTAGAATTGCTTAATTCAGAGACTGTTCGATATCCCAAGAGTAACTTGGAACTCTTTGATCATCATTTTTCAATATAGACTATTAATCATTCTAAATTGTGTGATCCAACGGAGACGCCCATAACTCCATCATTTGAGGTCGGATTAGGGCGATTTTTAGTAATCTGAAAGGTACTTTAGTGCACTTTCATTTCTGACTGGAATCGTCGTATTCCGAGACCATTTGGGCATCCGTAAGTGGTATCGTAGTTGTCGGTCCTAAATTTTTCCTTCATTCCCATGTCCAATAGTAACCCTCATAACTATCTCTTCAGAGGTCGAATTTAGACTATTTCAGATCATTACAATGGTAACTTGTCAAGCTTCCAAATTGGATCAAAATTGCATAATTTTGAGACCGTTTGATATCCCAAAAGCACGTTGGAACTCTTCAATCGTCATTTTTCAATATGGATTGTTAATCTTTCGAAATTGCGCTATCCAATGGAGACACTTATAGCTCCATCATTTGATGTCAGATTGGGTCAATTTTTGTTCATCTGAAAGGTACTTTAGTGCTCTTTCATTTCTAACTGGAATCTTCATATTTCAAGACCATTTGGACATCTGTAAGTGAGATCACAATCGTCAGTCCTGAATTTTTCCTTCATCTCCTTGTCCAGTAGTAACCCTCACAACTCTCTCTTCGGAGGTCGAATTTAGACTATTTCAGCTCATTGTAATTGTAACTTGTCAAGCTTCCAAATTGCTCCAGAATTGACTGATTCAGAGATCGTACGATATCCCAAAAGCATGTTGGAACTCTTCGATCGTCACTTTTCAACATGGATTGTTAATCTTTCCAAATCGCCTGATCTAACGGAGACGCCTACAACTCCATCATTTGATATATGATTAGGTCAATTTTTGGTCATCTGAAAGGTACTTTAGTGCACTTACAATTCTGATTGTAATCGTCATATTTTGAGACCATTTGGGCATCCGTAAGTGGGATCACAGTTGTCGATCTTGAATTTTTCCTTCATCTCCTTCTCCAATAGTAACCCTCGTAACTCTCTCTTCAGAAGTCGAATTTAGACTATTTCAACTCATTGTAATGATAACTTGTCAAGCTTCCAAATTGGACCAAAATTTCCTAATTCAAAGACTATTCGATATCCCAAAAGCATTTTGGAACTCTTTGATCATCATTTTCCAATATGGACTATTAATCTTTCCAAATCACGCGATCTAAAGGAGACGCCCATAACTCCATCATTTGATGTCTGATTGGGTTAATTTTTGGTCATCTAAAAGGTACTTTAGTGCTCTTGCATTTCTGACTGCAATCGTTGTATTCTGAGACCATTTGGGCATCCGTAAGTGGGATCGTAGCCATCAATCTTGAATTTTTCCTTCATTTTCATGTCCAATAGTAACCCTCATAACTCTCTCTTATGAGGTCGAATTTAGACTATTTCAGTGCATTGCAATGATAACTTGTCAAGATTCCAAATTGGATTAAAATTGCCTAATTTAGAGACTGTTCGATATCCCAAAAGTAAATTGAAACTCTTTGATCATTATTTTTTAATATGGACTGTTAATCATTCCAAATTGTGTGATCCAATGGAGATGCCCATAACTCCATCATTTGAGGTCGGATTGGGTCGATTTTTAGTCATCTAAAAGGTACTTTAGTGCTCTTTCATTTCTAACTAGAATCATCATATTCTGAGAACATTTGGGTATCTTTAAGTGGTATCGTAGTTGTTGGTCTTGAATTTTTTCTTCATCCCCTTGTCCAGTAGTAACCCTCATAACTATCTCTTCAAAGGTCAAATTTAGACTATTTCAGGTCATTACAATGGTAACTTGTCAAGCTTCTAAATTGGACTAAAATTGTAAAATTCTGAGACCGTTTGATATCCCAAAAGCACGTTAGAACTCTTCGATTGTCATTTTTCAATATGGATTGTTAATCTTTTGAAAATGCGCTATCCAAAGGAGACGCTTATAACTCCATCATTTGATGTTGGATTGGGTCGATTTTTGTTCATCTGAAAGGTACTTTATTGCTCTTTCATTTCTAAATGGAATCTTCATATTTCGAGACCATTTGGGCATCTGTAAGTGGGATCGCAATCATCAGTCCTGAATTTTTCCTTCATCTCCTTATCTAATAGTAACCCTCCCAACTCTCTCTTCAGAGGTCGAATTTAGACTATTTCAACTCATTGCAATGGTAATTTGTTAAGCTTCCAAATTTCACCAGAATTAACTAATTCAGAGACCGTTCAATATCCCAAAAGCATGTTGGAACTCTTCGATTGCCACTTTTGAACATGGATTGTTAATCTTTCCAAATCGCCTGATCTAACGGAGATGTCTATAACTCCATTTGTTTTAGGATTAGGTCAATTTTTGGTCATATGAAAGGTACTTTAGTGCTCTTACATTTCTGACTGCAATCGTTGTATTTTGAGACCATTTGGACATCCGTAAGTGGGATCACAGTTGTCGTTCTTGAATTTTTTCTTTATCTCCTTGTCCAATAGTAACCCTCCTAACTCTCTCTTCAGAGGTCGAATTTAGACTATTTCAGGTCATTGCAATGATAACTTGTCAACCTTCTAAATTGGACCAAAATTGCCGAATTCAGAGACTATTCGATATCCCAAAAGCATGTTGGAACTCTTTGATCATCATTTTCAAATATGGACTGTTAATCTTTCCAAATCGCGCGATCTAACGAAGACGCCCATAACTCCATCATCTGATGTTGGATTGGGTCGATTTTTAGTCATCTGAAATGTACTTTAGTGCTCTTTCATTCCTCACTGGAATTATCATATTCCGAGACCATTTGGGCATCAGTAAGTGGGATCACAGTCGTCGGTCTTGAATTTTTCCTTCATCTCCTTGTCCAATAGTAACCCTCATAACTCTCTCTTAAGTGGTCAAATTTAGACAAATTTTTCTCATAGCAATGTAAACCTGTTAAGCTACCAAATTATACCAGAATTGCCTAATTCAGAGACCGTTTGATATCCCAAAAGCACATTTGAACTCTCCAATCGTCATTTTTGAATATGGATTGTTATTTTTTCCAAATCACGTGATCCAACAGAGATGGGTATAACTCTATCATTTGATGTCGGATTGGGTCAATTTTTGGTCATCTGAAAGGCACTTTAGTGCTCTTGCATTTTCAGTTGTAATCGTCATATTCTGAGACCATTTGGGCATCTGTAAGTGGGAACGGAGTCATCGATCCTGATTGTTTCCTTCATCTCCTTGTCCAATAATAACCCTCATAACTCTCTCTTCATAGGTTAAATTTAGATTATTTCAGGTCATTGCAATGGTAACTTGTTAAGCTTCCAAATGG
Source organism: Magnolia kwangsiensis (assembly GCA_037074715.1). NCBI lineage: Eukaryota > Viridiplantae > Streptophyta > Magnoliopsida > Magnoliales > Magnoliaceae > Magnolia > Magnolia kwangsiensis. Next base: position 101,011,231 of record CM073574.1, on the reverse strand, counting down.
GATAAGAATTGCCTAATTCAGAGACCATTCGGTATCCCAAAAGCACGTTGAAACTCTTTGATCATCATTTTTTAACATGGATTGTTAATCTTTCCAAATCGCGCGATCCAATGGAGATGCTTATAACTCTATCATTTGATGTCGGATTGGGTTAATTTTGGGTCATCCGAAAGGTACTTTAGTGCACTTGCAATTCTGACTACAATAGTCGTATTTCGAGACCATTCGGGCATCCGTAAGTGAGATCGCAGCCGTCGATCCTGAATTTTTCCTTCATTTCATGTCCAATAGTAACCCTCATAACTCCTCTTTCGAGGTTGAACTTAGACTATTTCTGCACATTGCAATGATAACTTTTTAGCTTCCAAATTAGATTAGAATTGCCTAATTCAGAGTCTGTTCAATATCCTAAAAGTAAGTTGGAACTCTTTGATCGTCATTTTTCAATATGGACTATTAGGCATTCCAAATTACGCGATCCAACAGAGAAGCCCATTACTCCATCATTTGAGGTCGGTTTTGGTCAATTTTTAGTCATCTGAAAGGTACTTTAGTGATCTTTCATTTTTGACTGGAATCTTCGTATTTCGAGACCATTTAGGCCTCCATAAGTGGTATCGTAGTTGTTGGTCCTGAATTTTTCCTTCATCCCCTTGTCCAATAGTAACCCTCATAACTATCTCTTCAGAGGTCGAATTTAGACTATTTCAACTCATTGCAATGGTAGCTTGTCAAGCTTCCTACCGTTTGATATCCCAAAAGCACGTTGGAACTCTTCAATCGTCATTTTTCAATATGGATTGTTAATCATTTGAAATTGTGTTATCCAATGGAGACGCTTATAACTCCATCATTTGATGTCGGATTGGGTCGATTTTTGTTCATCTGAAAGGTACTTTAGTGCCCTTTCATTTTTTACTGGAATCTTCATATTTCGAAACCATTTGGGCATCCGTAAGTGGGATCACAATCGTCGGTCCTGAATTTTTCCTTCATCTCCTTGTCCAATAGTTACCCTCACAACTCTCTCTTCAGAGGTCAAATTTTGACTATTTTAGCTCATTGGAATGGTAACTTGTCAAGCTTCCAAATTGCACCAGAATTGACTAATTCAGAGACCGTTCGATATCCCTAAAGCATGTTGGAACTATTTGATCATCATTTTGAAATATGGACTGTTAATCTTTCCAAATCACGCGATCTAACAGAGACGCCCATAACTCCATCATTTGATGTCGGATTGGGTCAATTTTTTGTCATCTGAAATGTACTTTAGTGCCCTTTCATTCCTCACTGGAATCGTCGTATTCCGAGTTGATTTGGGCATCAGTAAGTGTGATCACAGTCTTCGGTCTTGAATTTTTTCTTCATCTCCTTGTCCAATAATAACCCTCATAACTCTCTCTTCAGAGGTCGAATTTAGACAATTTCAGCTCATTGCAATGGTACCTGTCAATCTTCCAAATTAGACTAGAATTGCCTAATCCAGAGACCATTCGATATCCCAAAAACACATTGAAACTCTTCGATTGTCATTTTTCAACATGGATTGTTAATCTTTCCAAATCGAAAGATCCAACGGAGACGCCCATAACACCATCATTTGTTGTCAGATTGGGTCAATTTTTGGTCATCTGAAAGGTACTTTAGTGCTCTTGCATTTTTTACTACAATCGTCGTATTTCGAGACCATTTAGGCATCCGAAAGTGGGATCGTAGTCATTGATCCTGAATTTTTCCTTCATCTCCTTGTCCAATAGTAACCCTGATAACTCTCTCTTCAGAGGTCGAATTTAGACTATTTCAGCTCACTATAATGATAACTTGTCAATCTTCCAAATTGGACCAGAATTGCCTAATTTAGAGACCGTTCGATATCCTAAAAGCATGTTGGAACTCTTTGATCATCATTTTACAATATGGATGGTTAATCTTTCCAAAACGCGCGATCTAACGGGGACGCTCATAACTCCATCATTTGATGTCGGATTGGGTCAATTTTTAGTCATCTGAAATGTACTTTAGTGCTCTTTCATTCCTCACTAGAATCGTCGTATTCCAAGTCCAATTGGGCACCCGTAAGGGGATCATAATCATCGGTCTTGAATTTTTCCTTCATCTCATTATCCAATAGTAACCCTCATAACTCTCTCCAGAGGTCAAATTTACACAATTTTAGCTTATTGTAATGGTCACCTATCAAGCTTCCAAATTAGACTAGAATTGCCTAATTCAGAGACCGTTCGATATCCCAAAAGCACATTGGAACTCTTCGATCATCATTTTTCAGCATGGATTGTTATTCTTTCCAAATCGCATGATCCATAGGAGACACCTATAAATCCATCATTTAATGTTGGATTGGGTCAATTTTTAGTCATCTTAAAGGTACTTTTGTGCTCTTACATTTCTGACTGCAATCACCATATTCCGAGACCATTTGGGCATCTATAAGTGGGAGCGCAGTCGTCGATCCTAAATTTTTCCTTCATCTCCTTGTCCAATAGTAACACTCGTAACACTCTCTTTAGAGGTTAAATTTAGACTATTTCAACTGATTGCAATGATGACTTGTCAAGCTTCCAAATTGGACCAGAATTGCCGAATTTAGAGACTGTTTGGTATCCCAAAAGCATGTTGGAACTCTTTGATCATCATTTTTCAATATGGACTGTTAATCTTTCCAAATCGCACAATCTAACAGAGACGCTCATAACTCCATCATTTGATGTCGAATTGGGTCAATTTTTCATCATCTAAAATGTACTTTAGTGCTCTTTCTTTCCTCACTGGAATCATCATATTCCAAGACCATTTGGGCATCCGTAAGTGGGATCGCAGTCGTTGGTCTTAAATTTTTCCTTCATCTCCTTGTCTAATTATAACCCTCATAACTCTCTCTTCAGAGGTCGAATTTAGACAGTTTCATCTTGTTACAATGGTAACTTGTTAAGCTTCCAAATTAGGCCAGAATTGCCTAATTCAGAGACCGTTCGATATCCCAAAAGCACGTTGAAACTCTTCGATCGTCATTTTTGAATATGGATTGTTAATCTTTCCAAATCACGCAATCCAATGGAGATGGGTATAACTCTATCATTTGATGCCGGGTTGGGTCAATTTTTGGTCATCTGAAAGGTACTTTAGTGCTCTTGTATTTCTGACTGCAATTGTCATGCCCCAAAAATTGAGGGTCGAGCAAAACTCAACTCCCGAGTTTCAACACATCACTTATGCAACATAAATAATGATGTTTAAATATTGTCCATATTAGCGCATTAAACATGAGTGAGATTATACTAAAACAGCATATCATACACCAGAGACAATTAGATTACGCAAGCAGAATATTGTGATAAATATATAAAGCACATAAGTGGTTGTAAGCCCCCAGAGTATGAACATGTCACCGGACTAACTAATTACATATATAGTTTCAAAATTTATAAAATGATAAAATGTAATGGTCATCTAATCTAAATCCTTATAATCCTGACAACGTAACTCCAGGTCTACATAGACTGCCAGAGAGTTGCAGGTAGGAGAACTCCACCTCATCGTCATAAAAGTCAGGATCCATCTCATAAGTCTTGCAATCACCTGCAGCTACAAAGAGTCTGGTTGGTCTTTTAAAACATCGTCTTAGAGTGAGAGTGAGTAATCAACTTAGTGGAGCTATAAGGCAAAGGTTAACATGTTATCCATCTAGATAAGGTAATACAACAATCATCTCTAAGTACTCTTGTTAATGCAATAATGGTATGCGATAATGTTGCATGCCCTCACCTACACTCCCTCAATGACATCATCTCACGCTTCCTCGCCAAAGCACATGCAATGCGGTGTATGGTCATATTAGCCAATATTTAATTAGGCTTATTTATACAGTAGATTCGGAAAGCTAAGGTACCTCTCTCTTTATATCATTTACCTAAACAATGATCCATCTAGAGTCATCAATCCTAGTTAATCACATATGATAGGCAAGTTATAGGGCAACATCACCCCTAATTGAAAAGCAGTGAATAGGCAAGTTCAGGTTGCTACGGGGAGGCTCGTCACCTCAGTGTAGGCTTATTTTATACTCAAGGTCACTACAGAAAGGCTCATCACCTTAACGTAGGCCGAGAGCTCGAATACAATATCCCTTACTGCCATATTCACATCACGAGTTTGGGTTGCTCAATGGACACTACGGGGAGACTCATCACCCCAGCATGGGCCAACAGCTCGATCACGGTGTCTCATACCACCATGCCCAGCTGATGAGTCTTAGCGGATTGTGGTACCAAGGTTAAACGTGCTTTTCACTGGTAAGTGGTACCTTAGATTCAACCAGTAGCGTCCATACATGGTGAACATACGTTAGGCCAATCGGGTTACTTGACAAGCTCGACTAGTATGAGCGCACATTAAATTAATCGACATGGAACACATACGCACTCCTCATGGCCTAACCACTGTCAATAATCACCATATGATTCGGATTCATCGAACGTATACGTTGTGGCGAAACTAGTTCGGCCATTGATCGTAAACCATTAGCAATTGGCTGGACTACGTATTAGTCCCAATCATACTCAAATACAATAGGCATTTATATGTGATAATCAAAATAACATGTGACAACCAATTCAAATATAAATCTCATTTGAGCATTTTAACAAACACATAGTGCACATGTTATCATACATAGGCATTTCATCCATAAATCACATAGTAGCGAGATAGGTTACATGGAGATAGGTTAGATGAAGAAAATTGTAATTATAGATACAGTAATTGAGAATCCTATCTTAACGCCCTTATTAAATACATTTCAACAAGCAACTTCTAATTCAGACATTTTATCAAACACTTAGACTACACATATCAACATACATGTAATAAATTAGTTATAACATATATTATAACAAATCCTTTCACAAAGGAGTTCTCACACATACTACAATCATATATTCTCACTCAATAATCATGACAAGCATAAATCATAATTCCATATTCATTCAAACATTTCAACAAACACATGGAATGTATTATATTCAACATAATTCATATATATGTGTAATACATAGAAAACATCGCATATAAGTACATGTGACAGCAATCAAGTCAGTCATAAATCATTAACTGACATTGAAACCCTTGAAAACCATAACCTAAACATTTATAGTCCATACCTTTTTTTGGTTTGCCCTTGACGAACTCGGTTCGTACACTACGTCTCCATTTACAGCAAAATGGCTACCTAAATCATGAAATAGGTTAGCTATTTCACCAGTTTCTCTATTTGGATTCCTAAAACAGATTAGGGTTAGAATTTCTTATCCAAAAATAGATTTAGTTTTTACGGTGTAGCGACACAGGAGAGATGATTCGCACATGGAGTGATGGGAGTGAATCCCAGTAACAAACCACAGGTCTCGCACACTTCTCCTCACTTTTTTCTCCTCTTTTCTCTCTTCTCTCTGCTAGGGTTAGGAAAATTTTTATAGAATGAAAGAGGGGTGGGTTAAGGGTCTTATATAGGCCCAGAACTGGTTCAAATGGCCCCAGGACCATAGTATACTTAGGTTATAGCCAAAAACCATATGTTTCGGGCTAACAGAGCTTATCTGGAGATCCATTACCTACATACGGTTTGGAGAAAGTTACCAAACAATGGATCTATGTCAGGTTAAGATTTCAGTCCGATTAGATTTGTAGATTGACCGTGGAGGACCAGTTTCAGTTCAACGGCCATCGTCACTCGATCAGGGCCACAAGTACACGGATATGTGTAAGGAAATTTTCCTAATCCAAGGGTGTAGTTGAGTCAAAATATGACGGTCTGAAACCTTAAATTTAACCTACAAGTGGATGGCCCAAATCACTTAAGTTTAAGTTCATTTTCTAAAGATATTCACGTTTCTCACACTCTTCGCTATGGGATCAAGTTGTGCATTTTTTGATACTATTTGGACTCGAATCCCTCGATAGTTGTCAAGCCCAGTAAGGTGGTCATAACCTTATAGTTTCACGGTCATCAAAATTTCGACGCGCAATCCATGTCTGATACGAAGTTTCAATGTGCTCCCGAAAGCAACTGGGTTTTGAGATTTCTCCTAGATTTTTAGGTAATGTAAAGTTAGTGATTATACTAGTTTTGGGCCTTACAGTTCATATAGAAAGAAGTTCAAGCTAATTTTCTAATTAATTCAGTTTAATACTTAATTAATTTTCATCTAATTTGATCCTTAGTGATTTCTACATGAGGGTGTACTCGGGTCTTTGTACAAATTTTTTCAAGATGTTATAATCTACCCCCCTTAAAGAAAAATTTCATCCTTGAAATTAGTACCATTTCATACTCCTCTAAAATTTGAGAGTAGTTCTTACGGACCTCGGCTTCTGTTTCCCAAGTAGCCTCTTCCTCGGTGTGGTGTGTCCACAGTACCTTCACAAGTGGGATAACTTTACTGCGCAGCACCTATTCCTTCTTGTCTAGGATACGTGTCAGTCACAGTATATAAGTAGCATCTTC